>RQOL01000661.1:22546-91328 GCA_013076295.1 Sanderia malayensis | reverse complement strand
TAATACGCCTTCTTTTCCTGGCTCATATTCTGGTTTAGATAAATTTATAAATATGCAAAAAAACAAATTCCAACATTAACTCGAGCGCAAACGATTGAATGGTCAAAATCAAATATTACGTATGGACATTATAAACCAATAAAAAAACAATGGGTTCATCCGCCAATAAAAGTTGGACGACAGGATTATTGTTGGGAAATTGATTTAATGGATGTGCAAAGTGATGCAATATTTTATCCTGATTTCAATAATGGAACGCGTTATTTATTTTCTTGTATCGATCAATTCGATAAACATGCTTGGGTTCGAGCAATGACGAATAATCAGGACCTTCAAGTGTGTTAGCTATGAAGAGTATTTTAGATGTAACTCCGCGTCGCCCTAAATTTATAAGAGCTGATCGTGGATCAGAATTTATTAATGCTGCATTTAGAGCATTAATCAAACAGAACGATATAACAATAATATTTGCAAATGATGACCCAAAATGCGCTATAGTGGAACGATATAATAGAACATTGAAATTAAAATTAGTAAAGTATATGGAAGCTAATAATTCAAAGAATTATTTATCTGTATTGAACGAAATTGTGGAAAGTATAAATAATTCATATCATCGAATTATTGGAATGGCACCCAATGAGGTGAATGTTAATAATTATCCTGAAGTGAGAAAAAATCTACAAAAATACTGGTCAATTCAAGAGGCGAAAATAGCAAAATCACGCAAGCCAATGAAACGAAGATTGAGTAAGGAAAATGATATGGATGAAACTGCAACTAAACAACAAAAAGTAATGTCTAAATATAAAAAAGGTCAATATGTAAGAATAGCACAAAGAAAAAAGATTTTAAAAGAGGTTTTCATAAACAATGGACGGATGAAATATTTGTTATATATAAAGTGGATTTGTCATATACTCCTTTTGCATATACATTGAAAGATTTAGGGGGAGAATTAGTTGATGGACGATTCTTTACAGATCAAATACAAGAAGTCACATTTCCAGATGTTGTAAAATTGGATGATATAATAAAAAAGAAAAGGAGTGGAGTTTAGTGACAACACCTTTATATTGGAGAGCAGTATGGGTATTAACGAAAGATATTAAACATTCAATGGTGAAAGATGCACAAAGAATAAAAAATAGTGATTTTATATCAAAACAAGTGTTTTTTAATAGTTTAAAAGAGGAAAATAGAATTAATGAGGAAGAAAGACATAAAAAAACAGTTAGGGCGAGATCGAGATAACATTGAATCATAATGATATCATCAAAACCACAAAAAATTGTTGCAATTTCATCAGCAAAAGCTTCAATCAACGATAACAATACTAACTTTCGTGTATCATTAAAGGAAAAAGTAACATTTGATAGTTCAAAAGAATGGAAAATGGCTGTTATTAAATGTATATTACCACCGTATGAATCAATAAACTATCCGAGATATATTTGGTCACAAAGAATTAGTTCTCCATTTCAAACAGAAAGTACAGTATTTAAGAATAAATTTGATATTGACAATGCAACAGATTATCATAAATATAATCAGGTGTTTAATACAAGTGGAAATAATTGGATAGGGGATCAATTACCAAGAATTCATATAGAGCGTGATAAGGCTTTAACATGGAATAATGAGGGAACAAATTGGAGTTTTGAGGCAATAAATGAGTTTTTAAATAGACCGTTACATTTTAAATGTAATTTTGTAAGTTGGGAAGGAGGGGAGGGAATTTGGCCGCAAGAATCTATTATTTATGTTCAATCAATTCCTGGAGCAGAGACTTTTGATTTTGGGTTTCAAGGAATGCAAATTGCAGAAAATATGGGATTTAAAAAAGATCAACAATTTATGACGTGTAGATTTGGAAGAATGATGGTGGAAATGCTAGGAATAGATAATTGGAAAACAGATTATTTTCCGGAGATTGTAAATGAATATCATGTGAAAGTGGCATCTATTTATGGAATTAAATTACATCAATTTTTAGCATATATTCGCGATAAAGCCCCAAATACTCGCTATGCATATTATGTATTAGGACGAAATTATGTAAAAGGAAGTGATATAAATTTTGCAAATGACTATATGGATATAATGTTTTGGACAAATTTGAATTATAATGAAAAAAGTACAGATTTATATAATGAAGGGTATCCAGCTCCTGCATATAAAGGATTAGAACGCGGAATTCCAATCACAACAACATATCACTTATTTCAAAAACATGCAGAACCGTTTTCGTTAAATTGTGACCTAATTAATTATAATTTTGCATCAGGAGTATTGTCTCAATCATTAGCGAATATATTTATTGAATATAAAGATAATGATAGTGCGACATTTGTAAATCAATTAATTGAGTTTAAAGGGCTACTCCCACCATATTTTTTTATTTCATTTCTGGGTAGTTTTTGACGGAAAAAACAGGTACTGCACTTTTTAAATTTCGAAATTCGCTCATTAACACCTCTTTTCACGGCTCCAAAAGTGCGATTTTCAGGCCATTTCTGAAAATGTCGCGCAACATGAAACGATCTGGGCCGAGGTTGTGTGACGTAGATGCCGGAACGCAAAAAAACTTCTCTCTTTGGCTTCAGTATGGAAAAATCAACGTCGCGTCCGGTTTTCTCCCTTGTTTTCAATGATAAATACAAATGTTTTTTCAAACCACTTCAACAACATCATTACAAAGCTTATTGACATCTCCCCGTATGCTTTTTTTTTAATTTTCGGCATTGTTAAGGGCTGAAAATTGACCCCAAAGCTGATGCAGTGACAATGGATTTTTCCAGTATTCACACGCCTCACGTGGTTATGTGTTCATCACTCAACCTCTTCCTTCCTTTCATTTTGCGTGATAAAACAACCAGCAAACGTTCGTGAATCGTGATATAATAAGTTTGTTTATCGTTTCCATCAGTTCTATACTCTATTTTATCAAGTTTTGCCGTGTGCTTGGTTTTAGCAAGATAATTATGGATTATTTTTGTATTTACTACTTGGGTTTTTGTCAAAGATATTGAAATGCTAAAGTGATATGCGCTGTTAAAAAGTTGCTCAAATTGAAATTGTTTGGCTGACATATCCATGGAGTTCTTGTTATAAATTATATATATATCTTGGTGATTACATTGAAACTTAAGGCAAAGTAAAGGTGTATATTGTTGACAAAGTCCTTTCTCACTTTCTCATTTTGCAATTCCTCTCTCACTTCTTCAGCAATCTCCTTATTTCCAACCAAAATCGTAAAATGACGCAATTGCTCCATGATTACCATATCACATCAGTACTATTATTTTATATGCTTTAATATCTTTTTTTTTTAAAAATCACTCTTTCAATAAATTTATTTTCTTCCTATTTTCCTAAATATAATAGGATTCTGACTAACTATTTTCTTCTTTTTCATTTTTCGTTTTCGCCTTTTCGTTCTTTTAACTTTCCCGTCCCCCGACATTAAACCGATTGCTTCAGCTCCCCCATCATCCTCCAGCATATCATCTATTACCATTGACGCAATAACTGTTGCTGCTACACTTGCCATATTTATATCGCTACTTATTACTTTTCCTTCTTTTATAATCTATTTCTTGTTCAGCTCATTAAAATATACCCACTTATTAAGTTGTTTCTCTGGTACACCAGCCGCTCTCCAAATTCCTCTAGGGAGATACTGTAACTGTTTAGGTTTTTTCCAGCCTTTTTTCATTACCTTAGGTTGCAATTTTCGCATTACAGTCGGAATCGGTGTTAAAGAAATAGCAGTTTTCGTAAACCAATTCCCTATCTTTTTAAAAATCCCTCTTCCTCTCAAACTTTTAATTGACTGTTTCTTTCTACGTACTCTCTTTCGTTTATTCATTTTTTCACATTTTCCATGTCTCCTCTTAATACCTTACTATTACTATTACTATTTTATATCGTTTAATGCATTATTTTTTTCAAAAATTAGCATTTCATTTAATTTATTCATTTTCTCAATATAATCCGTCCATTTTTTTGAATCACAGTAACTCCTGAATGTGGAACAACCGCTGTTTTAGCTAAGTGATGTGCTAATTTTGACATGGGACGTAAACGAATTTTCCTGTTTCCAACTAATTTTCTTGATGGACCCGTTTTCCGTTTTCTATTATAGCTTGAATGTTTACCGAATAAACGAGTTGCTCTAGAAAACTTCATTGTGCTTTATGTCTATTTTACTAACCCTTATTTTATAGTTCTTTTTCCTGTTTTATTTTATTTTTGTTCTTTTTCGTATAATCGTTTTTCTTATTACTCTTTTCAACTTCTTACGTTTTCGCCCAGATCCTACCACTATTATTTTTTTATTTCCCCTTCCTCGTCCTTTTAATACAGCATCCGCTGCAGCACTTCCACCAGCTTGTATAGCTCCTTTCGCTGCTTCAATAGCTGCTCTTTTAGCTAACGTTTTTGCTGTTGATTTTACAACAGCACGTGTGATTCCTCTAGCTGCTAATCTTGCGGCAACTCCACCCATTTTATTAACGATTTTATTTCATCATGAACTATATAAACCTTATTTTGTTCCATTTTCTCTTTTTCATCCTCTTTCTTATTACTTTTTTTTCTTTATTTAACTTAACATTTCCGTACCCTGTGACCTGACTAAATATTCTCGCTCGTTTTCCTTTCAACCCTATCATCTTTAAAAATTGTTGTTTTTTCTTTTTGGCTCCATGATCAACACCAAACAAACTATATGCAGCAATTGTACTTCCACCAGCCCCCATTTTCTCTCCCTAATAAACTTACACATATTTATAATTCTTGACATGGTTTTTTTTCATCATCACTTAAAAAATTAATCAAATAATTTATTTTTTTTTCATCTGTAGATTTAAAATTCATCAATACATACGGATATGCTTCTTTATTTTCATCGAAATATTTCTGTATTTTATTAAACAACTCTCGTCCTTTTTGAGTATTTGTTGTCATTTGTTGACATAAAGTTGTCAATTGACTCTTTTGTCTTTCATTATTAAAAACAACTTGATAATCCACATTCGTTGCAATTTCTTTTGTTATTTTTCCTTGTGGAAAGGGAGTTTGCCATAAAATAAAAACTGTTACCGATTTATGATGTGAACTTTTGGTAAATAATTGAGCAACATCTACATTATCTCGCATTTCACTCATCAAATCATCCAACACTATTATTCCATTTTCAGTATGCTCTAATTTCTCTTTATCTAACCCATGAATAAATTGAATGTGTTTTTCACCAAATTCATCTCTCAATCTGTTAAATATTTCTTTTTGCTCTACACCATAAAACCATACAATATTTTTCAAGAGTTGCCTTTATAATCACTTGTTACGTTTTTCCATTTACTTAGTAATTCCAATAACCAATATGTTTTTCCACATCCGGATTTACCCGTTAACAATAAGGTAAATGGGTTTTTCAATGTGATATCAATTACATTCGGTTTTTCATTCAAGATCCTGTTCACTTCAGCATAGTACCTCTCTAACCATATAGTTTTCCATAATTCACTTTCATCAGATTCATCATACCTTTTTTTAAACAAACCTCCTCCAACCATTTCATTTCATCATCATCATCATCATCATCATCATCATTATTTGTTCTATCATTATCTGATATATAATAAATATCCTCAATTTTTCGCTTCATCATTCACAGTTTTTATGTTGATTCCTCACTCATATAGTTTAATACATACTTAAATTTCAAAAAACTTTCAATTTTTTCTTAATCGAACTCAAATCCTTCATTCACCATCCCTGTTGTATCTAACTCATCACTCGTTAACGTTCTTAAATCATCATAATAATCATCAACTTCTTCTTCTAAATATATATCATCTTTTTCATAATTTTGAATTTGCTGTTCTTTTTGAAATAGATCATCAATAATTCGCCTATCAGCTTTCTCTACTCCATACATTATTTGATTCATCACCTTAGTAACTTCATTAATCTCTTTAGGAGAATAATTCTTTTGAATAAATAATGAAATGTCCTTAATCTTATTTTGTAATTTATAATTAATGTCTTCCTCTTTATCGTGCACTGTTTGATTATTCGCAACTCCTATATTGGCATTACATATAATTAATAAATCCATTAATTGATCTTTCAAGAGTGCATCAATTTCATTTCTATTGATAAATTCTACTTCATTCATCTTTCGCGGTTTTTCAAACTTGTGCAAATTATGTGCTTTTTCTACCATTTCATCTGTTTCAACAACTTCAAAATCCGTATTATGAAAAAAGTACTTCATTTTCGATAATTGTGCATTTGTTGGAAATAACACTTTCATACAAAACATACATATCGACTCAACATTACTCCCAATTTTTTCTCTTAGATTTTCATCGTACTTTTTCAATAACTCCTTCACATTAATCGCATCCTTTATTTCTAAAATTTCTCGAATTTCATCATATTCTTTCTGCAATATTATGAACATAAATTTACTTATAAATGTTTGAAATCCTAGCTGATACTTCAAATACGATTCACTAGTTTCAATTTTCACTTTCCTCTTACTTTCCACATTAAGAATTTCTAACACACACTTCGCAATATCAAATGGAATAACAAGACAAATCGTTTGTTTTTCCCGCATTGAAAACGAATTCAAATTCATTAAACCTTCATCTTCAAAACTTCTTGTATCTTGTGTTAATTTCTTTATTGACGGCATTTCTGCAACTATTTCAATTGCATTAAAGATGAAGTTTTAAATAAAGTTTTTCTCAATTATTTTTTCATTTTACTTCATTTCTATAACCATTTCTTATATATAATCACATAATACTTCACTACCTTTCTAGTATAAAATCTAACAAAAACAGGTAACAAATAAAAACATCCTTTATCAAATAATGTTTATTATCTACTCCTCCTCTGAGGATGACTTATCAAATGTTGTATTGTTTTTGCCTTTCATTCCTTATCATTGAACCAAACGATTTCTTATATATAATCACATAATACTTCACTACCTTTCTAGTATAAAATATAACAAAAACAGGTAACAAATAAAAACATCCTTTATCAAATAATGTTTATTATCTACTCCTCCTCTGAGGATGATTCATCACTTATCAAATTGTTGTATTGTTTATGTCTTTCATTCCTTAACATCGAACCAAACGATTGATGCTTGCCGCGCCCCAAACCGAGTACTTTTGGTTGTGTTTTATGAGCGATTCTATCGTTGCATTTTTTTTGTTGAATTTCAAAATCATCAACAAAATTAAAATTTAATAATTCATCGAACGCTAATGAGTCCTCATTAACATTCATAATACTTGAGGTTGCTTGCAACATCTCCTCATTCTCTTCACAACCCATTAATTCATTGAAGTCAGGTAATGTTTTCCCCAATTGCCTTATCATAGGAGCAACCTTTACCACATCTTTCTGACAGTTTAGCTTTGGTGATTCTACCTTCGAATTCACCTTCGAGAATTCTACCTTCGAATTCTCCTTCGGCAATTCTACCTTCGAAGTTGCCGGCGGCAATTCTACCTTTGAATTTACCGCATTGTCAGTTAAAGATTGCAGCGATCGCTCTATTATTTGAAAGGCATTATGATTTTCATTACAAGCTTCTTTCTTTTCATTTAATGTCGATAAATTCTTTAGCTCCCGAACTGCCTTGTTCGGCTTCTTTTTTGGATCCTGAGGCTTTATTTTTTTTACTTCAACCTCTGAAGTTACCTCATTCTTTCGTTTCACACCCGTTTTTCCACCATTTTCCCCAATATTTTTGACATAAAAGTCCGTATTTACAAAAAAATGTTTCATATTTGCTCCCTGAGCATTTGAAGGGTACATAACTTTCAACAAATTACTTTGCACCCTATCTAGCGTAACTCTTTTTTTTACTCCAGCTAAAACTAACTTTGAATACGCAGCGCACAAATGTATTTCATTAACAGCATCTTTTCCTCTAACTATTTCATACATCGATCTCTCTTCTAAAGAGAATATAATATTGATAAATTTTTCTGTAAAAGAGGTAAATCCTACATTGTACCTTAACAAAGATGTTGTTACATCGTACGTCGTTGTCTCTGGGTTTAGCTCTTTCAGCGATTCTTTCACACTTGCTTGTAGAGAAAATGGAGCCAACACGCAAACGGTTCTTTTGATTTTAGTTGTGAATTTGGATACATCCATCATACCTTCTCCAACAAATGATCTCGCATGTTCACCTTTCTTCGTATACACCATTCTGTTTCTCTATTTCTTTCTTCTCGTTTTTTCTCTTCTGTTTCAACTAAAATTTGACAAAATTTCTTACTTGAAACTTAATTTAACCTTAGACAACAATAGTACTTTTTCAACCAATCATATTTCATTTTTATCGAACCATTTCTTTTCAACCAATGAAATTATTTTAATTTACATCGCGACTAAACTGAACACGTGTATATTTTATTTTTAACTAACGTACAATTTACGTTCGCATTCCGCGACAGTTCGACTTTAGCCCTATTTACACTACACAAACTAACCCGGGTTCGCCCCGGGTTAAGCTAACCCGGGTTAGTTTTTCGTAGTGTAAATGCAACTAACCCGGCTTTTAAAATTTCTTTGTGTTGGGATTCCGTTGATTTTGTGGGGCAAACTGTTGTTGACTCTGAGGTGGTCTCTGGTAAAACCCTCTTTTGAAGCGAAATGGGGGGCGGTGGCGGCCTCGGAATAAAAAAGAATTCCAACTTCCATTTTGAGATTGGTAAGGAGCAGCAAAGTTGGACCTTGTTCTGTTGCGGTTGTCATTTGGTCGCAAGCTATGAAAGGCCTTTGAAACTTTAGATGTTTCTTCTGCTTCCTTAAGCTCTTTAGTGAACTCTGACCCAAAGACAAGTGCACTGTGTGCAATGTCACGCGATGTTAGCGTTTTATACTCCGGTTTTACGGCTGTTCTCAATGAGTTACGACGCAATGTCGAGAGGTCAGCGGTTACGTGACCAAGTAATGCTATACCATCAACAAGGCTAGTTAAAATATCTGATGGGTTTACCGCATTGTCATTATGGTCAGATTGCAGAAAGTAATTTGCTGCATTAACCCGGGTTAGGTTACACTATAGTTTGTGTAGTGTAAATAGGGCTTTTGGCTTCCTATTCATCAAAACCTGTTTAACCAGTTTTTATTGCTCAATCGTCCAAAGTTCGACCTTCTTTTTTACACACAATAATCTAAGTTTTATGCAAATGAACAACTCCTTTTTCTATAAATTTTATCTATCTCGATTTTCTATTTCACTTCATTTCACGATGGCTGATTCAAAGAACTCGTTTACTTACACCGATGTTAAATTCGTGCCTAAACCTTTCTGGTTAATGTGTATATATTATGGAAAATTAAGCGGAGTAAAAGCGAAAACAATTGCACATAACAACTTTATTTGCAATAGCTGGAATCGCAATGAATGTTATCGAAAACATTTCAAAGACCTGCACAAACGACTTGAAGAAGAAATTAAAAGCCGTGGACACACCACTCTGACTTATCCTTATTGGTTTGAGGAAAAATCGTCAACAAGAGCCTTTGATGCACCAGCACCACCTATCAATTGGAGTTTGCTTCCCAAACCACCAGCAAACAACAAGGTAACTAATGTTTCCTATGTTCCTGCAGACGACTACAGCAATGAAGATGACGAGTTCATTATTGATTCCAGCACACCATCTTCCTCTTCAATTGATGCTCCATCATTTACTTTTGCCGAAAATAAAGAATCAAAGAATGCCCTTTCCTTTAATCAATTTGATGTTGCACAACGCTGGTTTCAAACTGAAAAAGAGCAACTTCGCATAATGCATGGCGATCACTATATGTCTGATATAGACCTATACAATGACATTTGTAATAACCATTATTGAACATTATTCATTTCATTTTTTTTGACATGTACAAGGAATAAAATACGCTTGATTACTTCAATCATCGTCTCTTTTTTTACATTTCAATCTACTGTACACTCTATACACATCTTATCATCAACTATATATCCTGGATCAGAAAGTTGGCTTATTTTCATCATTTGCACAATTCCGGTAGGTTTATTTCTCAACGCCTTTGGTTTCTCAAATCCATCTGTTATGTGCGGTTGAATTGTTTTAAAATATTGACTTACATCTAGATTTCTATTATATTGATTAATTATACTAAATTTTACGGACTTATTCATAGGCCACTTTAATATATTATCGTACATTCCCTTATACACTAACATATATAAAGTTATATAGGTTCCATACGTGTCCCACACTTTCTCTCCATTTATCATCAATTGCAATCCAATTTTGTAACCGTACGGATGTGTATATATCAACGGACTGAGAAGTTTGTGATGCTCCACTTCTGCTTGCTCTCTCTCTCTCTTGACATTATCAATCACCCAAATTAACTTCCCATACTCATTTTGTATATATAAATGCTGTTGTTCTAAATTTACTATCTTCAATTCATTTTCTGCTACTTTATTCTCCAAAAATCGTATCTCGTTGATGTCACTCTCTTCCGTCTTATCTTTTTTTCTCGCTAATAACTCATTCAATTTATTTACATGTACTTTCAAATTCTCTTGCTCTATCTGCAACTCATTCAATGTTCTCTTATCTATCTTCTGTTTCACTCTTACTTCATTTAAATCTCCATTTTTCTGTTCATCTAATATTTCTCCAATTAATTCTGAATTATTCCCGACTTCTTTATCTTCTTTTTGCATCTCTTTTTTTACATTAGGCACTCCAAATGCAATTTGACTGGCCGCTTCTACATCCCTTTGCCATTCTAAATTTTTTATCTGTGCATTCAAATTACGCATTTTATCTTCATGCGTTAACATTAACAAATCCCCATTTTGAAATGCCATTTTTGTTCACACATATATCTAGTTATTTCTTTTAAGCTTTTTATTCATCTTTTTTTACAAAACACATCAGTTTTTATTCAAACATTAACATTTCATCTTTTCGCATTTCTCTTTGTAAATTTATACATCTCTCAATAAATCCTTGTTGATTTGTCCATATTTTTATTTCACTCGTCAAATGATAATACAATAATTTAGCAAGTCTCCCATTTCCATCCGCAAACGGATGAATCCATAAAAACCGGGCTATAAATTCCCACGCACTCAAATTACGCTGCTTCAAAATCAATTTTTCCATCTCTCTTTCAATTCTATCTGGATGACAATATTTATATATTTGTCCTTTATATTTACTAGATCTACATTTTTTTGAAAACATCGACGCATTTTCTGTTTCCATGAAATATGAATGTGCTTCTTTTATCATTTCTACATCTATCCAACTTGAATAAGATCGACATGTTTTCAAATATATAAAAGCACTTTTCAAATCCGATATTTCATTCTCCGTTGTAGATATAGTCCACAACATTTGCAGCTCGGAATCGTTTAAAACAATTTCCGATTTCATCTATTATGTTATGCATTTGTTCTTCAAAATTACAGTCAAAACCACGCTTATGAAAGTCTTTCTTTAAATCATAGAGTTTACATAGATTTTCCCGTGTATCTGCATTTATTTCACAAACATACTCTATAAATCTTTCATTCTGACTCAATAATTCTCTAATTGCTGCGGCTGTTTTCTTAAATATTTTCTCTACTCTCTCTTCTGGAGTATCCGCTTTATCATATTCAATATCCATTTTTACCTCGTTTTTCTTTTCCTTTTACATTTTACACTCTTTTTCTGGTTTATATACTTTCAATTCGTATGAAAATGTTTTTTTCTTTAAAATAATCTTACGCTTCTGGAAAAACCAAATGCCCTCTGCCAACAAATTAATCCGACACCCACACAAAGCTTAAACATTTAACATTCCACCCCACCAAATACTTAAACATTTCACAATCCGCGGCTTTTCTTAAACATTTAAAAAACCGCGCTCCTCTTAAACATTAAAGATTTACATATGGTCGTTATACTTAAACATTTAACAATCCGCGGCTTTTCTTAAACATTTAAAAAACCGCGCTGCTCTTAAACATTTAAAAAACCGCGCCGCTCTTAAACATTAAAGATTTACATATGATCGTTAGCCTATATATACTACTCATACATACATACATACATACATACATGAGCCGGGTTCGGTCGCTTCGCTCCCTCCCCGGAGTCTGTCAAGTAAACAATGCCTAATCTGGTTCGCTCCCGCTCATGCCCATACATACATACATACATACATACATACATACCTACATACATACATAAATACATACATACCTACATACATACATACATACATACATACATACATACATACATACATACATACATACATACATACTACATACATACCCTACAACACATACCCTACAATACATACCCTACATGCATACCCTACAATACATACCCTACAATACATACCCTACAATACATACCCTACAATACATACCCTACAATACATACCCTACAATACATACCCTACAATACATACCCTACAATACCTACCCTTCAATACATACCCTACAGTACATATCCTACAATACATACCCTACAATACATACAATACAACACATACCCTACAATACATACCCCACAATACATACCCTACAATACATACCCTACAATACATATCCTACAATACATACCCTACAATACATACAATACAACACATACCCTACAATACATACCCCACAATACATACCCTACAACACATACCCTACAATACATACCCTACAATACCTACACTACAATACATACCCTACAATACATACCCTACAATACATACCCTACAATACATACCCTACTATACATACCCTACTATACATACCCTACTATACATACCCTACCATACATACCCTACTATACATACCCTACTATGCATACCCTACTATAAATACCCTACTATACATACCTCACTATACATACTATGACGTAACATTTCTAAAGAAAGTAAAGGTGGGAGGTCAAATCTTCCCCCCTAGCAAGCTACAGCCCCGCGCCCACGCTGCTCCCTGAAAGCCGTTTCTGAAAGTTGATAATTTCAGTGTGAAGTTTGAAAAAAAATAGTTACTTTCAAAAACCTAACCCATCCTGGAAATTTTAAACTCAATCTGTGATAAAAAATATATCAAACTGTAGCTAAGGAAACAGCGAACACGTTGCAAATAGTCTCATCTCTTAACTAAATAATACTGAATTCTTAGAGACCATTTAGTGGAAGTGGTTTGAATGAAATTTTGGAGCCATGCAAAAAGCAAAACCTCTGAACACACTTTAGCAAGTAAAAATAGTATTTACCGTGGCAAATAGTGACACAGTTGAACTGAAAAAACACCAACATGAAGGTAATATGTTGGGGAACAATTATCGAAAGTGTTTGGGTAAAAAATAATCAATTGTGGCAAGCTAAAATTGAATTTTTGCAAATGCAAAAACAACGCATGTTGCGTGAAAAATTGCTCCTTCCCGAGTGAAAAGCAACTTTGTTGGAAATCGTAAAAAAACAACAAAAAAACAAAAAAAACAACACATTATTTTAGTTGTGTTATCACACAACACTTGTCAAAAATTTAAATGGGGAAAATCGTGCAAATAGGGCCGGAAAAATTCAAAACTTTGACCATGGCCTAAACGTTGTAGCATGCAGAAGCAACAATGGCGGTCGCCTACTACAACAAAACCTGCAACTATTTCATTAAAAAAATACGAAGCTATCACCTGTGTTCTCCATTTTTTCCTGCAACTCTCCAGGGGTCTTTCAAACAATTAAGAGCTCTTTACAAAGATAATTCAGCTGGTAAAACACTTTGAAAGGCGCCCACCTCACTTTTTGTGTACAAAACAAAAACATGCGTCTTCTCCAAAAGTACCTGCTGCCTGCCGAGGGCAAATTTGCATGGTAACGAAAAACGCGTCACTGTTCACGTGAAGTTGCGAAAGAGCCAATCAAATTGCAGCAAAAGGCGAAACGCGTCACGTGAAGAGCGAATACTCTTTTCGAAAATGGAGTCGGGGACGCGAATTTGGAAGTTTCGCCAGCGTAAACCGTCGTTTTTTCGTGATAGCACAATTAGTGGAGTAATTTATAGAATAACTCAAACATTCTTTTAAAATAGGCTTCCAAAAATAGATAACTTTTGCCTACTCCAGAAATGGAGCCTTTCCATGCAAGTGCCAACCTTGTGCGCCCCCATTCAAAAAAGCCTTATTGATCACCGATTCGCCGTTTCGTCTCATTGTTTTGAGGCGTTCGACCTATTGTTTCGGCTCGAATCTATTGTTTTGGCCAGAGTTTCGCCTCTGTCACGTGACATCGCAGAATAGTAATATTAGATTTCTTATCATCTGTCATTCCCGTATATTCTATATGATTGCAAGCTTAATACCGGTGATCTCTGGAATATATCTGCACTTCTTATCATCTGTCACTCCCGTATATTCTGTATGATTGCAAGCTTAATGCCGGTGATGTCTGGAATATATCTTTATTTCTTATCATCTGTCACTCTCATTAAGTTTTTCATTTGGATTTTGGCAAGTCACATTATAACCACACTGTTTATTCCAGACCCCCGTATTTTAAGGGATCGTGGGTGTCATTTGCCAAAGCAAAAGTCAAACTGAAAAAGTTCTGATCTCAAATGCCCAAATTTGATGGTGCTTACCCTTTAAACTCCTTTGGTAACACACTTGTTCTCTTTTCCTTATCATATCTATGAAGAACTTGCTGCTTAAAAAAATTATAAACGATTCACCGGCGTGACCAAGGAGAGGAAATTAGTAATGGAAGCTTGAAGGTCATACCTTATTACACCGAGTTAAGCTGCGTACTTAATTAAGCGGCACAACAAAGAATGCGGCTTAATTTAATGCAGCTTAATTTATAATACACATGTTCGCAGTGTAATTAATACATGTTTGTCATAACTTAGGTAAATTTCGCGGCTTAATTAATGCGTGGCTTAATTTTGACCGTCTTAATTAATTACGCGGCCCAATTAAGTGTAATAGGGTAACATTGGTGAATAACGTGAATAACTCTTTGCAGAAGGAAAATAGCGTATCCGATCTATTACTAATATTACGTCCAACCTTTTTTTAAATATTTTTGATTTTTGAGTGGACAATTATTGTAGAGGGACGTTTATTAGAGAGGGTCATTTGTAAAAATTTTCACTGCAAGACATTGCATTTCAATTCATTTTGTTACAGTACAAAACCTAATCACAACCAAAGAAATCCCGTTTGACAGCCCCTCCCCCCATCCGTAGCTAAAGTGCTAACAGAGGATTCGTCAACTCCTTTATTTCCAGGCAAAAGGGTGGAAGGAATCATAAGGTGTGGTCACATTGAAAGGAAGAACCAGGTCCGCATTGCTTTAGTTTTTGTGCGCGTATTTGCCTAGCTCCTGAGAATGTTTATTGTAGGTTAAAAAGGGTTTGATTCTCTACCTAATTCCCGGGCGTCAGAATTGGCGGAGGTGGGTATTCTGTTCCGCTTGGGGGCCCAATTAGCGGGAGGGTATGAAATCACATACACACACTTTTTAGAAGGAACCAGTTATCAAGGAAGCTAGAACTAGTATTTCTTAAAGAGCATGACGGGTATTAAAGAGCAAAAGAGTATTTTTCGTTCTATTGTCTTTAACAGGGAAAAAGATAAGAAACTTAAAAAACTTTTAGTACTAGGCTTATGGTATTTCTTATAAAATAAAAAGCGTGTATACCGACATTATACTGGATATTTAGTATTTGTTTAGAGATGAATAATACCCCTTTGGGGGGGCGACTTAATGATATGATTTTGATACTGGACGTGACGATCATGTCATATGAGTGGTCGTTTTAGTTATGAAATTTTTTACACATGGGTACAATATTTGGGCTATATTTTGACAAATAGGGTCATTGATATGCTAGAAAGAAACAGGTGGTACTTTATTTGGTTCTCACAAGGAACAAGAGCTATTATTTTACTAGAAAAAAAAAACAACGCCCCGAGGGCTATGAAAATCAATATAAAATTCTTACAGATGGGATTAAAATTTCTTGATATTCACAACACGGAATATATGGCACACAACATTCCTGATAATCTTTTCAAGCGATTGGGTCCATTTGTAAAAGTCCAAATTCACATTGATTCATCTTCATATCCAAGTACCCCTTCCCATGAATTCCATCACAAAGTTACCAAAATCAAATCAACTAGCAAGGGTCAACGGTCCTAAAGAACGGGGGCTTCAAAAATTAGCGGGGCACCCACCATTTCCTTTTGGACGGGCACATAAAGGCTTCATGAAAAGGGTGGCAGACCAAGAAAAGAGCTAACTTTGAATCGCATTTGCATTGCTGCTGGACTCTGAAAACGATGAATTCAGACAAGATTGTCACTTCCAATTATAAACATCTTAAGAAGCGAAGATACAGGCAAGCAAAGAGAGCTAAGAAGAGATTGGAAAATGTTTCATGCGAAGCTGAATCTTCAAGGGTGACCGAAATTGAAGATCTTCCAGATCCAGCTGACGAACCTTCGCTAGAAGAAGGCCTAGGCCTAAGTTTAGGTAAGTACAGTAGAGTCATTATTAATGAGTCCTTAAAAGGCTTTTAAGTGGGCCTGAACTAAAGGCTGAAAAATAGCCAAAATATATTTAAAAACTGTTAATTACAAAATGTTTCTGTTCCCTTCAAAAAACGAAGAAACTATTGTGAGAAACTTTGAGTTCTGAAAACAGTCAAAAATTAAGAAACTCTAAACTGTAACAAAACTGTTAACTGTACCAGAAAAAAATCACGTTTTCTTACAATAGTCTTAAAGAATTTCTTGAAATGAAGGAGGAGCGGGACGTGCCATCTGCCATCGAAGTTCTAAAATCTTTACCCTGAACTTATGCCAAAATGTTAAAAGGGTAGACCCAAATTTTTACCAAAATTTAGGAAAAATACACCCAAACTTATACCATATAGGGAATATGTATACCCAAACATGCCCAATATACAAAATTAAGAAAATTGATGCACGGATTTATTTCATTAATTAAACTTCTGAATACACTGTTAACCAAATTAATTACAACTACATGATACAATTATTTTCAAAATAGAAATAATCTCATAATTGGAGAGACTAACCAAAGATATCTTGTTAGGTTTTATTCAAAAGTGGGAGTGGAGGGTGGGAGCAAAAAACTTGGAAATCGCTGATTCAAATGCACAAAGACAGAATGAAAGGATATTGATAAAACAGACCCTCATATACAGAGCACTGGCCTGTCATTCAAAACTGACAAGAGGCTAGGCTAAGATGCATATGATTGGTAGGATGAAAGTATCAAGCCAGGAAACTGACACCTAGGTCAGCTCATGCGATCTACCCTAAAGTAATGCTAGCCTAAGCCATGCCCGTGATCTGCCTAAGGCAATAGGAGCCTACTAGGCACAAGGTAGGCCAACCCTCTAGATATTCAAACTATTCCCAATCCACCCTGATTCAGATATACATAAAGGCTAGGTCATAATGTAGCAAATTATAAGAAATTATAGAATATTGAAATGTACTTGCAGATGACAACAATGAAACTGTTAGTATGACCCAGCAGGCATTTATGGATGGAAATTCTGAACATGACCTCAACCAAGATGCACAGCATTTATATGAAAATAAGGTAATAAAAGCTGATTCCTAAATTTAATTTATTTCTCTGTTCAATAAAACATCTATTTAGACATGCTTTCATCCTGTGATTGTATTATTATAATATATCACAGGCCATGAAACAAGTAAAAGAAAGGCAATATTATGGATCCATGATTCACTCAGGCACTTACTGCAGCTCCTATATAATTTTTATTCTTCAGAAGAAAACCAAACGAAAAGTACTGGATGAGCTAGTGGTTCTTCTTGGCATCATGTATATTTAGATAAAATTTTAGACAGAAATAAACTGCAAAAATAATAAAGCTTTGCATAAAATAGTTATGGTACAGGCCAGGTTTAGCTTAACTTAGAAAGAATAATTGAGAACTCGGAAAGAATTCTTGAATTCTTTCCGCAAGAAAAATAATCCTTTGAGCAAGAAAAAGCTAGTGCTTTTACCGGAAAAATTCTTTCAGCAAGCAAGATAAAGAATTCTTTCAGCAAGAATTCTTTTTCTCAGGAATGAAAAAGCAGGAAAAAAAAGGTTGAGTTACACCTTAGCCTGTACTGTATAATTTTCATTACAAATGCTTCCTGCCAAAAATTGCATAAAACATTCAATGTAAGTTTCTGCTTTCATCCTGGGAATGTCTTTTGCCAAAGGTTTGAAATGACTCAATGAATATAAACTTGAATTGATCCAGGGGTCTCGGTAGATTAAAAATAACCACCCAGTCAAGTGTCAGGTAGTGTGTAAAACAGTGTGATCCTTTCCAGATATTGGCCTACAGTGTGCACTTAACTGGATTAGATTGCAAGTTATTTTCAGACTGGCAGTCTAATGAGGTGATTCTCTTTAAAATTTGATAAATTTGCAGTTGAGCCAGCACAAAACTAGGTTGTTTGAACCTCACCAGGGCATTCTAAAATGTTGAGATTTTAGGGTAGAAGTTCCTAAAAGTAGTGGTTCTATTGGCAGGCTTTTATTTACTGTATGTAGTTTGTTTACTCTGAATCTTCAAACCGAGTTTTCACAAGGCAGTTTCTTACAGATATTGGCCATTGTGTAGCATGTGACCCAGTTTTATTTTTACAAAAGACTGCAGTGAAAATACTTTCTCTCCAGCATATGGTACTTTCTTCATATTCATTTTACTTTGATATCATGTTCATGTAATAATATACATACTGTAAAACAGGGTCTGAAAGACCTAATGGTGCACTGGCTGCTTACAGAAATACCACACAATGGATGAGAAACAAATTATACCATCATGTTGATTTTGATCTTCATTTTGCTGTTTTAGTCAAAATTTTGATTATAGAAACATCTGTCCCTAGGGTGCAGATATGAGATATTATTGTTGTCAGAGGTGGCGTGAATTTTATCAAAGCAAGACTCTTTGTTTTCAGGTGCAAATGTGATAGCATGAGCCTGAAGAGTGCATATCATGGCACATACACAGTTTATTTGAGAACATGTTGAGCGGCAACAGTGGCTGACAGTTTCGATATATAAAAACCAAGCCTTAGTTTTAATCGTTTAAGCATTTACTATTCATAATTTGACAGTAGCTTTTTATTTACCAGCTACTACTTCTGACCTCTCCCATTTTTTAATTTCATTACATATCTCAAATAATTCCTGTTTGTTAGAGACTTAAAAGTATAAGCCTCAGGTGAATTCGGAAAACATGATACCTTGCAGCTTAGTCTAGTAGTCTAAAATGGTTTTATTTTCATAGGCCAAAAACATTGTGGCAGTAAATAACTTGAAGGAAGTGCAACCAACAATGATTTCTGCAATTTTTTTGTTAACAATATATTTCGGATAATATATCCATCATCAGGTAGAATATTAAAATATTAAAATAATTACAGTAAAACCGTTACAAGCTTCTTATAAAAATGAGTTAAAATTCTAAAAGTCTGTTTTACATTTTATACTACAATGAAAATACAATAGAAATTATACCTAGTTACTAAAAGTCAATGAACAGGAACAATTACAAAAGGTTTTAGAAAAACGTGTCAAATGCTATTATATTTTGATCACCAGTGACCCACTCCTGTATTCATCTTTTGTGTTTAAAGTTGGTTTCAGTTCGTTAATCATTAGTGCCTCCAGAGTCATTAGATGATACACAGATTTGAATGTTGAACAAAGGATTAGAACGTTTTCCATTGATAGCTCACAATCACAGTTCTTGAAATGATTACTCACAGGACCATTACGTTGATGCTCCTTGATGCGGCATTGTAAATGACGGCTTGTCTGGCCGACATAGCACGCATTACAGCGTGGACAAGTAATCTTGTAAACAACACCATTTTTATGTGATTTTTCAATTTCAGGTTTCAGCGATGGTAACGAAGATCTCAATTTCTTAAGTGTAAACACAACTTTTGTCATGGGGCCCATCTTATTATCATTATTATTATTATCATTGTAGCGGCTATTTCATTATTATTATTATTATATTTGATTATTGCGAGCGGCAACAATTCACGTATCGAATTGCAACGAGTTGCAGTTGAATTTTGTACTAAGAAGAGTTATGAAGTTTATAACGAATTACGAAGATTACGAAGAATTATTAAGATTATAAAGAATTACGAATATTATGAAGAAATTATGAAGATTTTAAAGAATTATGAAGAATTATGAAGAATTATGAAGAATTATACGATATTACGAAGATTTAGAGAATTTGAAGATTGAAGTTTGAATATTACGTGGACACCGAGATGTCCTTCATTGTTATTGAAGCTACATGGACTATATTATGAAGATTACTTAAAGATTACGTGGACACCGAGATGTCCTTGGATATGCGCAGTTAATTAACAAACAATAGAATTTTAGGTACTTAATTATGGCTTCTGTGCAACGTACGTGCACGAGGCCCAGGTTATCTTCACGCCTAGATGTATGGAGCCAGTGGAGCGGGTTGAAGCCACCAACGTGTTCAGGGCTTCTGCTCTTCGTGGGTGTTGAAGTACAGGGTATTTTACATGTAACCCGGCTTGTGTAACATGTGTTATCTAGTTTTAAATACTCTGTAAAACCTATTATCGTTGCTCAGTTTCAGTTCGTTGAGCTCAGTGTTGGGAGCTCAACTGATTATATATCGATACATTTTGCCGCAAGAATTTTGATTCTCTGGTTAGAACCTTAGCGTACAGCACCATTGCTTAGCAAGACATCGCCTACCGAATTTCTGGTTACCGTCCCCAGCTCTGGGTGAATTTCAACAGAAACACCTCACGACAAATTGGTGGCCAGTGTGGGTCTACGACGAAGCAAATAAAGAACGATCCGAAAATACGAAGATCCCGACGAAGCGATTTTGACGAAGCAACCTCGACGAAGTGATACCGATAAAGCGATTCCGACGATGCAACCCGACAAAGCAAAGTGCGACAAAAGACCGAAGTTCCATCTCAACACAATGCAAAAACAATTGATCGTGAGTTTGAGCCGCTCGCTGTAATGTTTATCTGTTCTTTTTATTGTTTATTTTGTTGAAATTATTTTTTTTTGTTTTACTGTTTAAGTTTCTTTTTTTTTGTATCATTAAAATATTGCCTTTGTCGACATCAGTAAACGTAAGTCAGTTGTATGACAACCAGTCCCTTCCGATTAAGATCAGGAAAAGTAGCCCCACGATTTTGCCCTGAGCATTCTGCCACGACAGAAGGTACAATGGCTCGCCGAGAAACTACGGCGCCCCATGTTTTCCAGGGACAGGGTTCTCCTGGAGAGTCGTCTTCAGCAATGTCTGTCAGCGAACTAGTACAGGAACTGGCACCTTTGCTCCAAAACTTAGGGGAAACCATTCGAACTTCGGCTGAAAGTCAGGCCGAGTCGAATGAACGATTTGCTTTAGACGTTCGACAAAGCGTAGTCGAGGGCCTTGGCGAGCAACCCAGGGGGAGGTCCGGAGCGACCATCGAAAAATTTAAGGGACCAACCCCAGATGTTGATTTGTGGATTGACCAGTTTAACCAACTAGCCAATTTAAATAAGTGGGAGGATGAGCACAAGATAAGTGTCCTACCGCTTGTTCTACAAGGGAATGCCCTAACATATTATAGTACGCTTCCCCAGGAAGTTAGACAGGATTATGATGCCGTTAGCAAGGCACTGCGTGACCATGTTGGGGCTAGTTCGCTGCGTTTTCTTGAACGGCAGGAACTATGTTCACATTTACAAAAACCGGAGGAAAGTATTAATGATTACTTAGAATATATTCAATCGACGAGTAACCGCCTCAAATTAAGCGAGGATGAGCGGTTACAGATTTTCGGAGATAAAAGAATACGTGGTATTGGGAAATCCTAAAACCGTCAAGGAGGCGGAACGATTGGCAAGGTTAAAGGGGAATTTCATCATCAAAAAAACACCTGCTCCTCATAAAGAAAACGCAAAAATTCTGGAACTTTTGAACAACTTAGTAAAAACAATAGAGGGCGAAAAAATTGCTAGAATTTCGTCTGTTGTCACTCCTCAGGCCCCTCCGAATGAATTAAGAGAGTTGAAAAACGATATACAGGAAATAAAAGAGGCATTGTCTGCAGTTACGGATTTTCGAGCTGCAGGATTTTCGCAACCTCGACAGGGTAGCCGTAATAACTTTTGAGGAGGTTATAATAATCCTTTTGGTTCTGGCTATTCCTCCCAAAACAATGGTCGAGATAACAGAGGCCAACCCGTATGCTTTCACTGTGGCAAAACAGGTCATACTGCCCGATCATGTTTATCTAATTATCGACCTGCGCCACCAGGACAATACAATCCTAACCGAAACAATCAAAGGTCCTATTACAATATAAGGACAATAACAACCGATCATCATCTTTCACAAGATAATTTGCAGGTAAATGAACCATTGTCTGATTTCGTTCCTCTTTTGAATGATTATTCTGTGAACCACACAAACTCTTTGTTGGCTTGTGTCCATTTGAACGATTTTCCTGCTCTCTGCTTGATTGACACGGGTGCTGATATGTCAGTGATAAGTGCAAAATTTTGGAAATCCATACCCGCTGAACATAGGCCGTCGTTGAGAGAAGGTACCCGGGCAAGCATAAACACTGTTAGTGGTGAGAACATACAATCTTTAGGCTCTGTCACATTTCTATTAGGGCTGTTGGAAAAACATTATATCTTGGATGCTTTGGTTGTCGATGTCTCTGGCTACGACGCTATCATGGGGTTAGACTTTTTGATTGAAAACCATGCTGTATTGGACTTAGGGCTATGACAGCTTACCATACAAGAGAAAGCGTATGATTGCACTCCCCCGTCCATTGATCCTCTTGCAGAAATGCCTTACTTTGGGGAAGAATTAGAATCACCCATCATTATAACATCAGCAACTGCAGTGGAAACCATCACCTTAGCACCACTTTCAGAAACTGATGTTTTCTTACGTTTACCAGAATCTGTTCCATTGAATTCTGAGGGAATTTTAGAGCCGCTCCCTTCCTTATTACAAACTTCTAAAATATCTGGTCTGGATACGTTGGTTACAGTACCTGTTGATCGAATTGTTTCGTTTAGAGCAATTAATCTTACTGACAAGCCCACAAATATTTATCCATCTCAACGACTAGCATCCTTCCACACAGCAAGGGTAATTGAAAAGAGCTGTAATGCTATGTCTCCATACGTAAATGTAGCTGCCTCTACAAAGCTTCCAGCTCCCAGTTTCGACTTTTCTAGATCTAACCTTACCGAGGCTGAAAAATTGCAATTAGAAACCTTACTACTCCAAAATCGTGACGTAATTGCGTGCCAAGCTAGCGAACTGGGACGAACTTCAATCATCCAGCATACTGTAGATACGGGGGATGCCTCTCCTATCAGACAACGTCCCTACAGAGTACACCCAGAGAAACGTGACGAAATCAACAAGCTTGTTTCTGAGATGGTCAAAGAAAATGTAATTAGGCCATCCAATAGTCCTTGGGCTAGTCCGGTAGTTTTAGTCCAAAAGAAGGATGGATCTAGTCGGTTTTGTGTAGATTACAGGAAAGTCAATGAAGTGACACAAAAGGACAGTTATCCCTTGCCGAGGATCGACGATGTATTAGATCAATTGCATGGCACTGGTTATTTCTCAACCTTAGATTTGATGAGTGGTTATTGGCAAGTTGAACTCGCCCCAGACGCAACTGAAAAGATGACCTTCATCACTTACGGTGGCCTGTATGAGTTTAACGTAATGCCTTTTGGGTTAACTAACGCCCCTAGCACGTTCCAACAACTGATGGAAGAGGTTCTGCATGATTTAAATTGGAAATCTTGCTTGATATATCTTGACGACATCATTGTATTTTCGAAGACCTTTTCTGAACATATAAATCACTTAAGTCAAGTGTTTGATTGCCTACGAGCTGCTAACTTACGTCTAAAACCATCAAAATGTAACTTTTGTAGGGATTAAGTTAATTATTTGGGTCATGTCATATCTGCTTCAGGTATCCAGCCAGACAATAGTAAGATCAAGCTTGTCCAAGATTTTCCTGTCCCAAAGACTGTCAAACAAATTCGTAGCTTCCTTGGACTTGCAAATTATTACCGCCGTTTTGTGAAAGATTTCTCAAAAATTGCTTCACCGCTTTCTGCCTTAACCAGTTGTACAACTACATTTCAATGGGATGACAACTGTCAACAAGCTTTCGACAACCTGAAAATGCTTTTGATTTCGGCTCCGATCTTGAGTTTTCCCGATTTTACCTCGCCATTCTTTTTATGTGTTGATGCAAGTTCTGACGGTTTAGGGGCCATTTTAGAACAAAGAGTTGACAGCAAACCTGTCGTTATTGCCTACGGGGGCTGCAAATTGACCAGTCAAGAATGTCAATACTCTGCCACAGAACGAGAGGCCCTTGCCGTTGTCGATGGTATTAAGCAATATCGACCTTATCTTTATGGCCGCAGGTTCACCGTTATCACTGATCATAGTTCTTTGAAGTGGCTTATGGATATTAAGGATCCAACTGGTCGATTAGGCAGGTGGTCACTAACTCTTCAACAGGACGATTTCGACATCATTCATCGCCCAGGATTGACACACAACAATGCAGATAGTCTATCTCGTTATCCTTATGCAGCTAATTTTGATTCGGGGAATTTACATGCCTTTTCTCCAAGTAACACGTCCCTTTCGTCCAATCAATTGAGGGAACTTCAACGTAATGACCCGTTTATTTCAACTTTCATCATCTACCTTGAGACCCATGACTTACCCCTTGATGATAAACTTGCCCAGCGAATTGCATTGTTGCAAGATGAATACTTTATCCATCCGGATGGATTTCTATATCACCTATATAGGCCAGTTAATCGTGTTAACGATGAGCTCCGTCCACAACTTGTTATACCTCCAGCCTTGCGACAAAATCTCATGTTTCAAATGCACGATGAGCCATTAGCTGGACACCTTGGTCTTACTAGAACGTATGACAAATTGCGCCAAAATTACTACTGACCTGGCATGTATGCCGATTGTGCTCATTGGGATAAGAGTTGTATTGATTGTGCTACAAAAAAGTCACCGGGCACAGCTACTCGAGCCTTGCTAATGCCAATACCTGTAGAAGGCCCTTTTGATCGAGTTGGCATTGATTGTCTTGGCCCATTTCCTGCTACGTATTCGAATAATAAATACATTGTTGTCTTAAGTGACTATCTTACCAAATGGCCAGAAGCATTTGCTGTACCAGATATCGAAGCTGCTACTATTGCAGAAATTTTGGTAGATTCTATTGTTAGTCGACATGGGGCACCAGGAACCTTATTGTCCGATAGAGGTAGCAATTTTTTGTTTAAATTAGTAAAGGAAGTTTGTCGACTCATCCATACAAAACAGGTGCACACTACTGCTTATCACCCTCAAACTGACGGTCTGGTGGAACGATTTAATGGTACTCTCACAAAATCTTTATCAATGTATACAAGCTCTAACCAACGCGACTGGGATGTATTCATTCTCATGGTATTGTTTGCATATAGAGTAACTCCACATGCTTCCACGGGCGAAACACCATTCTATTTGCTATATGGAAGAGAGCCCCGCTTGACACTTAGCCCTCCGAAAGATTTGACGCCTTCCATTTTAGCCCATCGTGAAAGAATTGTTAGCAATCTGACTTGTGCTCACGATATAGCCCGACAAAGTATTGTTAAGTCTCAAGCTTCCGTGAAGAAATATTACGATCAGCGTGCAACAGACCCTGATTTCACAGTTGGAGATAAGGTTTGGGTCTATACGCCCAAAGTACCAAAAGGGTTGACAAAGAAATTGAAACATCTTTGGCATGGGCCGTACCGCATTTCTCAACAGCTTTCAGCTGTGCACTTTCAATTATCTACCTTTGACAACCGTCGGGTTACAACAAAAGTTCATGCCAATCGCCTCAAGTTATTCTACGACAGGGCTACACGTCCTATTGGTATCATCACAAACGATGTCTTGGATGAATATCTCTCACCGGAAGACATGCCAACTGACAGTTTTGACGATCCGAGCAACAGTCTTGTCCCTAAAGAGCCTACAGTCGCTGTGATTCCAGAAGAAACCTCCATTCTCAATGATGATATGTATACCGTTGAACGCATCTTGGCTTCTCGTACACGAGGCGGTAAGATCCAGTATTTGATCAAGTGGTCAGGCTACCCTTCCTCTGCTAATACCTGGAACCTGACGAGAATATTTTAGATAAGGCCCTGCTTGAACGCTTCCAGGAAGCCAAGCTCCGTCAACGAGCACCAAGAATTGCAGCTTTCACCACTGGCCCTAAATGCGGTCAGGTGGTTCCTCATTTGTCTCCTCTCTTAGATTTCGTTCTATTTGGCCTCCCATTGTTAATACTTGCCGTTGTTCCTCTTTCCAGTATGGAGCCTAATGTAGGCCCTTTGTATGATTGCTCTCGTGTCACGCCAGATGGTCTCTATCATTTAAACCATCGTACTTCTTGCCTTCATACGATGCATAACTCGGTTCAGCCTTTAAAGCATATGTTTGCTACAGTTTCCGAACCTGTTGTTCACCGCACTAAAATAACCAGCAAACTGTGTTCTGCATACAAAGCTGAATTCTTTTGTAAGGAATCATTTTTTGGGTCGAAAACTCATCACCGTAATATAGCCACCCTCAAGGTGACAGAAGCACAATTTCGCCGTGCAATTCAGACCGGCAAATCTCCTTATGGTCCGCTAAATAAAGTTTCTTCTAATATCTGCCAAACAAGGCCAACAGGCCACTATGTTTGTCACTGGATGAAATCAACTACCGAAACATACCCACATTTTCTTGTTCACGAATATTCTGGCCTACTTCAAGCTGATGATCCTTTTATTCATCAAAGTGTAACCTCTACTACTTGCAACTATCGTGACATGTCTTGCGTTCCTCGTGAAAAACCAGCCACCGTGATTATTTGGGAACCTGTTCACCATAATCCATCTCGTTTTCAACTCCTGGGAAATTATACTATCCAAATCCTTGACGACTTTGTTTTAATCCAAAAACTGGCAATAGGTGGTGCGATTCAGCAGACTTCATCGAATGACTTATTGTTGCAGGTAGATAATGGTTTTTGTGCGAACTTTCACATCAGGCCAATCATTCCTACTCGCAATCATGGTCAGTAGATGTACCCCGATCAATATGTACACTGTTCATTGGTCTCGTCAGTATAACACGACTTGTTATAATCTTTTTCCTGTTATTATTCCGCGTAATAGCTCCTTACTATTTGTCAATTTTTCCACCCGAGAGTTGAAACCGTATTCTAATGTTATTTCTTGCCAATCTCGCCCTGAGTTTACAGTGGTCGAAGACTTAGCAGGTTCATTGTGGCACATTTTGGCAAATGGCACTTTATTCCGTAGTGTCGCATCTGACACCCTTTATCCTCAACCTTCCTTTCGTCTTCCCAAATTGCGTGGTTTTAATTCCAAATTGGTTCAGCCTCAATCAGTTAGTCTCAACAGACTGTCCCTGTTAGAAATTGTTACAAACAATTATGGTACTTTTCAAGAAATTGGTCAATTCGCAGATAACAACAGTGGGGATTTCTTTACTGGTTTAGGTCAAGTTCTTGGTCGCACTATTTCGCCACTGGGCACTGGTGGCAGTAAATTACTAGATGCTGCTGGTCGCAGCGTGAATACGGCTCTCCATGGGATTGGTGATGCGGGTGTTAAGGTTGCCACCGGAATGACCCAATCCGCGGCTCCCTAATCGAAAAAGGAGGACATGCCATTTGTGACGTTGAACATGGTACTGCCTCTCTCTTTCACTCCATTTTTGGCAGTATTGGTGGTGCTATCCTGTGGGGTGTCGTTGTTCTTGTTATTGTCTACTTATTGTATTCTCGATTTGTCTCTCATTGTACCACCTGTGGGCAGCGTGCTTCTCCCCAGGGCTCCCCTAACATAAAATTGCACGAATTACCTCCTTGTGAACATTGTATCGAAGACTCCAACGTTTAAAGTTATCCTATTATTGACTTACGTTTACTCAGAAAAAAAAATTGTCGACAAAAAAAAAATTTTAATCCTTATACTCAACTTATTCCCTTGACGTCATTATATTCATTCTTAATGCTATAGCACCTTTCTTTCTTGAATTTTTATGGGCCCTTCTCTTGCTGTTTTTTTCGATGGGGACATCGAATCTGACAGGGGGGCTATGTCATGGGGCCCATCTTATTATCATTATTATTATTATCATTGTAGCGGCTATTTCATTATTATTATTATTATATTTGATTATTGCGAGCGGCAACAATTCACGTATCGAATTGCAACGAGTTGCAGTTGAATTTTGTACTACGAAGAGTTATGAAGTTTATAAAGAATTACGAAGATTACGAAGAATTAATACGATTATAAAGAATTACGAATATTATGAAGAATTATGAAGATTATAAAAAATTATAAAGAATTATGAAGAATTATACAATATTACGAAGAATTATAGAACTTGAAGATTGAAGTTTGAATATTACGTGGACACCGAGATGTCCTTCATTGTTATTGAAGCTACGTGGACTATATTATGAAGATTACTTAAAGATTACGTGGACACCGAGATGTCCTTGGATATGCGCAGTTAATTAACAAACAATAGAATTTTAGGTACTTAATTATGGCTTCTGTGCAACGTACGTGCACGAGGCCCAGGTTATCTTCGTGCCTAGATGTATAGAACCAGTGGAGCGCGTTGAAGCCACCACCGTGTTCAGGGCTTCTGTTCTTCGTGGGTGTTGAAGTACAGGGTATTTTACATGTAACCACGCTTGTGTAACATGTGTTATCTAGTTTTAAATACTCTGTAAAACCTATTATCGTTGCTCAGTTTCAGTTCGTTGAGCTCAGTGTTGGGAGCTCGACTGATTATATATCGATACATTTTGCCGCAAGAATTTTGATTCTGTGGTTAGAACCTTAGCGTACAGCACCATTGCTTAGGGAGACATCGCCTACCGAATTTCTGGTTACCGTCCCCAGCTCTGGGTGAATTTCAACAGAAACACATCACGACACTTTACATGGAGCATTTAGCTTACGCAATGCTCGTTCAAATTTTTCAGATTCTTTACCCCGGTATTGCAAACACAGCATCTTTTCTTCCTCTTTTCCTTCACTATTATCCATATTCTCCTTTTCCATACCATTTTCAACAATTTTGTTCAATGTTTTCTCTATTATAGGCTCATAAAATGACGAGGGGTACTGATGACTTTAGCCCTAGCCAAACTTTCATGAAAGTTATACCAAGTACTGCATGACCGGTAAATCCTGTGAACCAAGTTTGAAAAGTTTGAACGAGCATTGCGTAAGCTAAATGCTCCATGTAAAGTTGTGTTTACACTTAAGAAATTGAGATCTTCGTTACAATCGCTGAAACCTGAAATTGAAAAATCACATAAAAGTGGCGTTGTTTACAAGATTACTTGTCCACGCTGTAGTGCGTGCTATGTCGGCCAAACAAGCCGTCATTTACAATGCCGCATCAAGGAGCATCAACGTAATGGTCCTGTGAGTAATCATTTCAAGAACTGTGATTGTGAGCTATCAATGGAAAACGTTCTAATCCTTTGTTCAACATTCAAATCTGTGTATCATCTAATGACTCTGGAGGCACTAATGATTAACGAACTGAAACCAACTTTAAACACAAAAGATGAATACAGGGGTCACTGGTGATCAAAATATAATAGCATTTGACACGTTTTTCTAAAATATTTTGTAACTGTTCCTGTTCATTGACTTTTAGTAACTAGGTATAATTTCTATTGTATTTTCATTGTAGTATAAAATTTAAAACAGACTTTTAGAATTTTAACTCATTTTTATCAGAAGCTTGTAATGGTTTTACTGTAATTATTTTAATATTTTAATATTCTACCTGATGATGGATATATTATCCGAAATATATTGTTATTAAAAAAATTGCAGAAATCATTGTTGGTTGCACTTCCTTCAAGTTATTTACTGTCACAATGTTTTGGCCTATGCATTACTTATGTTGGAGCTCAAACGAAATGGCTGTTGGAAAGATTTTCTTCAGTATCGTAAAATACTGCGTAAAAAAGAAAGTCACAGTCTTCCTATAGAATTTCTGGAGAATTGTCTCAAAGCCAGCATTATTCCGAAATTTCTCAAGTTTAAAATCCCCACGGATGGTTGTTTTGATGATAAAGCAGTACTTGATTTTCAATTACGTTTGCTGAGAAAAGAACTTCATAAAGCGAAAGGGGATTTGACAACATCAGTGGCAAAACTTGAAGAAAAGCGGAATGGAGTTAAACAGAAACTACACGTTAAATTCATTCCATGAATTATACTTCACACGAGATACGACCTGCGCTGTTTTAAGAAAGAACTATCAAGAAAACTCAACAACAAATTATCAGGGCTTTCGAAAGAACAAGAAAGACCACTATTCAATGTCAATAACACCGTAGTTTGTTACGAATTGACAACAAAGCCACCCAAGTTCGTTATCGACACACTTGCACTTGGTCCAAGGAATGTCATTCTGGAAAAATTTTATAAAAATGACATTCTTTCAGAGTTAGATGAACTTATCAGATATTGCAGGGATAAACGAAAGCTAGAGGAGGATGTCATCACGGATATTAATGTTAAAACTGTTGCGTACATTAAGAAATGAAACAAGCAGAAATCGTCTAGAAACATACAATTAACAAAGAAGTACTTAAAAGACAATAAACTCATGGCAATTCCTTTTGATAAAGGCATTGGAATTTGTATCATGAGTGTTGAAATGTACAAGAGCAAATTGAATGACGTCATAAAACTACCCCAGTTCGAAAAGGTATTACCCAAACGCAAGAATGAAAAACATCCAGTCCTGAAAGAGGAAGAAAGGATAACATCGATACTGAAAGACCTGAGAGAAAGGGATAAGATCATGGGAACATTGTATGATAGATTAAAACCAGTTGGAAGTCAGCCACCACGTTTGTATGGCTTGGCAAAAATTCACAAAGTGAACGTACCTATGAGACCAGTTCTCTCCATGCCGGGTTCAGCTTACTATAAAATTGCTAATCAGATTTGCAAATGGTTGTCTGTTGTGGAAGAGTGTAACATCAATTCCTCAACAAAAATCATATCTGATAGTCTATCTGATATTAAGCTGAAGGAAAATGATGAACTAGTTAGCTTTGATGTAACATCCTTATATACCAATGTGCCACTGCACGAAGCCATCGATGATTGTACAGAACTTCTATACTCTGGAAGATATGAAGAGCCGCCAGTAGACCGGGAGACATTTAAGGAGTTAGTCTCGATATGTAGCTGTAATGTTCTCATGCTAACTAGTGATGGGTACTACCGCCAAGTTAATGGATTAGCAATGGGCAGCCCACCAGCCCCGATGCTTGCCAATGGCTGGATGAGCAAATTTGACAGCCTGATAAGAGACGAAGCGACCCTGTACTCCAGATATATGGACGACATAATAAGGGAAATCAATAACGATCACATTGATGAAAAACTGCGTGAAATAAACAACTTACACCCCTCACTCAAATTTACAATTGAACAAGAAAATAATGCAGCCCTTCCTTTTCTGGATATGAAGATACAACGATCGGATGGGAAACTTTCGTCTAAGTGGTACACTAAGCCAACAGATACTGGTGTAAAAATGAATTTCCACGCCCTTGTACCTCAAAGATATAAACGATCAGTGGTATCAGGCTTGGTTCACAGGATTTACCCGTCATGCAGTACTTGGTATAACTTTCATGAAAGTTTGGTTAGGGCTAAAGTCATCCTAGAGAATAATCAGTACCCCTCGTCATTTTATGACCCTATAATAGAGAAGACGTTGAACAAAATTGTTGAAAATCGTACGGAAAAGGAGAATATGGATAATACTGAAGGAAAAGAGGAAGAAAAGATGCTGTGTTTGCAATATCGGGGTAAAGAATCTGAAAAGCTTGAACGAGCATTGCGTAAGCTAAATGCTCCATGTAAAGTTGTGTTTACACTTAAGGAATTGAGATCTTTGTTACCATCGCTGAAACCTGAAATTGAAAAATCACATAAAAGCGGCGTGGTTTACAAGATTACTTGTCCACGCTGTAATGCGTGCTATGTCGGCCAAACAAGCCGTCATTTACAATGCCGCATCAAGGAGCATGAACGTAATGTTCCTGTGAGTAATCATTTAAAGAACTGTGATTGTGAGCTATCAATGGAAAACGTTCTAATCCTTTGTTCAACATTCAAATCTGTGTATCATCTAATGACTCTGGAGGCACTAATGATTAACGAACTGAAACCAATTTTAAACACAAAAGATGAATACAGGAGTCGGTCACTGGTGATCAAAATATAATAGCATTTGACACGTTTTTCTAAAATCTTTTGTAACTGTTCCTGTTCATTGACTTTTAGTAACTAGGTATAATTTCTATTGTAATTTCATTGTAGTATAAAATGTAAAACAGACTTTTAGAATTTGAACTCATTTTTATCAAAAGCTTGTAACGGTTTTACTGTAGTTATTTTAATATTTTAATATTCTACCTGATGATGGATATATTATCCGAAATATATTGTTAACAAAAAGATTGCTGAAATCATTGTTGGTTGCACTTCCTTCAAGGTTTTATTTTCCTAGGCTTTTAAGGTAGTGACAATTTAAGTGTCACGGAGGGTTTCGTAATTCGAAAAGGTTTTCGTAAACATAAAATTCATTTTTTTAACAGAAGTGCAGTGATAGCAAGGAAACCGAACACTGTCTCAAAGACCAAGTAGACAATTTACAAAGATCAGTGAAGAAAAAGGAAAACAAAATAGAGAAACTCGAACGCAGCAACAGTTATCATAATAATAATAATAATAATAATACACGAATATTTATACAGGATAGCCTATCAGCATAGTCAAATGCTGTTATCTTAAGGGTCCTGTCTTGAAAGTAAGAGTTAAAAAATATATATAATAACTACATTAAGTTTAAAAATATATAATATTTATCAATATACAAATATATAATGTAATGCTTATAGTAAGAGTTAAGAAATATATATAATAAGTAAGAAGTAAAAAAGAAGTAAAAACAATCCTGGACTGAATCTTTCTAGCCTCAAGGGGTAAATCATTGAAAATTCTTCCACCAGCATATGTTATACACTTTTGCCCAATTTTGTTTTCATTCGTGGCAGTTTAGCGGTATAGTTGTTGTTTCTTGTGCATTTTTCATGTTTTGCTCTTTCGAAGTAATCCTTAAACGGCTCACATACATTCTTCCGTAGGCAGTCAAAAACAAATTTACAAACACTTTTCTTCATTTGATTTTCTATATGCGGAACTCTCAAATCATCAATTCTACTATCGAATGGCGAAGGGTTTTGAATCCAAAATCATGTTTGAGACAATGGAAGAATTTGTTAGCGAGAAGACTTTACAAATTGCTGGAACTGCAACACGAGGGGCGGCTCGGTTCCAATGTAGAATTACTTCGACAAGGGGTTGTCATAATTCATGAAGATGAATTAACAGCCTCAGTGAAAATTACTAATGGTGCTAGGTCTTTTGTTTTTGAAGCTAAGTTCAAGGGTATGGATGTTGCGGCGAAGTGCTATCTGGGTCAGCCCCAGATTATGGTGAAAGAATACCAGATATTGAATATTTTAAGTAGCCATCCCAACATTCCTTACCCATATGGTCTAGTAACCAGAAGGATTCCCCAAATCATCACATCATACTCACTAAATTGGGTTCCCCTTGTTTCAATGAAACCTGATTGTGAACAGAAACTCGCAACAATCGTTTCAGGGGTCATCAAAGCTGTTAGCCATATCCATCATAATGGTATTTTGCACAACAATATACATCATAAGAATGTTGTTGTAGATGCCAACACAGGAACCCCGACTCTTTTAGGATATAGTCATGTGTGCCTCCAAAAAGATGCCTATGTAATTCCTCAGGTGTTTCTGGATACATTTGGCAAAGATTGCTGTCTTCCATTCAAAGTCAAAGACCGCTTGCAAAAAGTTTCAGTCGAGAGCGATTTATTTTGTCTGGGCTTTACAATCTGCTGGCACTTAAGAAGCACATTGTCCTCCAATAACACGTTGTGTCAATCAGTCTCCTCGTTCGCTGCAGAATGTATGGGTTTGGTGCAAGATAGATGTATGAGTGATGAAAGATTGGAAGAGGCTTTGGCAAGATTTTCAGTGCGGGCAACAGAATAAGCCGAATCGTTTGAAGCCCTGTAAATTCATCCCCATTGTCCATATTGATATACAGATAAACTATTAATTTTTTATTTCGTCATTCTTACAGCTTAGAAGCAATATTTTTTCTACCAACCCCTTCTTTGTTTTTAAATCACTTTGCATGCGTGTCGATATTACGTGTTAAGAACAAAAAATGGACTGAAGACATGTTCTGGATAGGATCAGTGGAATTTCGTACACACCGTTTCCACAAGCCCATGGGCGATGATCGATTGATCGTGTTGGTTAGTAGACATGCACTCATAAATCAATCACTTTTGAAACATTTACCTTTTACCATGGGGTAGCCGAAAGGCTAAATTTAAAGCAATAAGTTGGCTTGCCTTCTGTTAGAAGAATATAAAATCTAAATATCAACAAAGTGCAACACACTTCCATTATAATTTCCATTTTTTTACCTAGTACCTACCTAATTTCCAACTTTTTACCTACCTTCCAACTACTTTACTGAAAAAATTATTCACAAGAACTAACAAGAAATATTGGACAGTTTTTGGTGGTTTTTCGTTTATTGTTTTATAATGCCAGAAAATAGGCCGACATGACCCTTACAGCTGTAAAACTCACCAGTTGGCTAAAACTAACTCCAATAACAAAGATTACTAAATAATTTTGATACTTGAAAGTAACTCTTAACAGAAGACAAAACATTGTAATCAAACAAATTTTATTTTAAAGTTATGAATGGTGATTATCAATTATTAATAAAACTATTCGGATAATTTAGGACAATTTTCCAGGTTGTTTTATTTCCTTTTGCTCTCACTTCATGAGCCAAAAACATAGAAGCCAAAATGATGTAAAAATGTTCAATCTTCTTTTTATATAATGGACCTATGATGAGGAATCGAATTTTACATCCAACTTTATATCAGGTCCACTTTACAAAATGACAAAACATTTCATTCTTTGGATTCTTTTGCTAATCCCCCATTTTGTGAGCAATTTCAATTTCACAGAGGACCTTACCCTAAAGAGGATATTCATATTTGTAGTGCGAGTATATTGTTTAATGCATTGAACAATACTGTACAGTAAAAACTCAGTGTTAAAGCTCTGCCAGATTTTCATTCCCATTTATAAAATGTAACGTATTAAGCTTACAGGTCATAGCTAAATTTTTGATGGGGTATGCAATGAAATTTTCCGGCCTTGTGCATGTTACTGTCTGGTTTTTTGCCACATACTGTATCTAAAATAGAGTGGAGACATTTCGAAATATTTCTTACAAATCTAAAATGGCAGAAAAATTTCATCACAGATAATACAACTTCCCACAGCAAATTCAAATTTTAACAACGAATTCCAATTCTAACAGCTTGATAAATTCAATTTCAACACATTTTGTTGTACTTTACTGCGGTCACAGGCACATAAAAAAATTTTCGACCCCTGGTTTTACGGAAGAGATTCTTTTTCAAATTAACTTGAACATGATGTAACTAACTTAGATACAAACATAATAAACTAAATATGATAATCAAGTAGAATTAAAAGCTCCGAATGAGATATCCAGAAACCACTCACACGCTGCTTTAGTTAATTTATAGGACTCGCCTCTCTTCTTTTCAAAATGGCTATCATTTAAAGTGACTCTCTGATTATCGAAAACAACTATATTCGTTTCAAATATAGAGCGACGCTGCCCAAGATCTATGAATGTCCTGTCCTCCTCTGTTTGATTAAGCCATCTACCAAGTAGAGTTCCATCCGTTCGAATCTTACCGTTGCAAATAAACAACCAGAAAGGATAACCAACATTATCTTCGGTATTCTCTATTGGTGCATATACAGGTACTATGTCACCCTTCTTGACGCAGGACACCTTTTTGCCTCTTGATTTCTTTTTGGGAGGTTGCAAAACCTCCGAGGTTACATCAGATCTACCAGGATCGACATCAATTTCTTCTTCTCCAGCAACTGTATCACTTATGCCAGGATCGTTTGTAGCAGACTTTTCAAATGGTAATCTAGGCAGCTCACCGATCAGAATGAATTTGATCTTGTCTTTTACTTCCATAACCCGTTTGAGCTGAGTCGGACCCATTCTTGCAGAGGTTTTGTATGGCACTGTTTTTGGCCACCCTTCTACAGTAAATGACGTGCCAACACTTTTGTAAGGAACCCGAAAAGGTTCGCCAACAACAGAACCTGAAGGAGAAAATCGGAAGGCAATGCAAATTTTTCAAGGTTTTTTGCTAAGTTTTGCACGCTCAACCCGAATTGGGTGACTCAAAAAACTTATTGACTGAATACCTTATGCTGTATGAGGAAGCAAAGGCCAACAGCCTAGACCATAATCTAACATATATATCAGTTAATTTGAGTGATGTTGATGCTTAAATTTAAGTCTTTCAAATCAATATATTTCTCCATCCACCCGATCCAACTTTTGAAGTCAAGATTGCCTGTTGAACACATGGAGACAAGACTCGTTTGTGCACATGAAGCAATATATGCAATATCTAAACATGGACATCATGGAAAGAAGATCATGCTTAAAGTGAGAAAAGGACAGAAATTAAGCCTTTTAGTATTCAAGTTATCCCTTTACTGTATCATTTATATATATAGCCCAGGGTTGTTTTGCAAAGTTTCAGTATGAAAGACATCAATATGAGTATTTCCCTATTAAAACCCTAAAAAATAAGTTTTGAAAATCAACTTTCGGAGAACACTTTCAATATTATGAAAGAAAGCAGTAAAAAACATTAACAGAAAAAAGCAAAGGTATATTCAAATTAGAAAAAAATGGCTTACTGTACTCTTTGTTGAGAAAAAGCCTCACTTCTGTTTTTGAGTAAGTTCTGCTTGATGGAAAATCTAAAAAATAAGATTCGAAACCGTTTAGAGCTCCATTCAAGTGAGTCCCAATAATTTCAGACAAGCGTTCAGAAAAATAGGTTATCGGCCTACAGTAGTTCAGCATACAACTCCAAATAGTACTATAAAAGTTTGGAGATAAAAAATGATAAACTAAACAAAAAGTTTGAAATTAGTTCCTTCTAGTCCTTTTTACAAATGTATAATATAATTAAAGAGCTTAAGTTTGAAAAAAGTTTATCGAAGGTGAAACTCATTTGCATAGCTATTACTAGCTCAAATTTAAGTTGTTATTAGACTGAAAAATCTAATTTATATCTTTATTCTTACCTAGGTTAAGTTGTTCCAAACTGGAGATTATGGCAAATAATTTTGTTGCGACTTTTTCAAATTTAACAGAGCATCCTGAAAAAGAAAAATAGAATAGAAATATCCAGCTCGCCACAGTAATCTGAGAATTTTCTGCAAGTGGCAAATTCACTTGCAAGGAATCCCTCGCCTCTGATCGTTCCTGATGATACAATCTTTCCATTAGGCTTCATTACCAAGCAGTATCCAACAGCATTAAACCGTTCAATATACTCCATCTAAAGATAACAATTGCAAACATCTTGTTATATGTTGATGCTATGTTTAACCATAGTTAATAGAAAGGGACTGGTTTGGAAACAGACGCTGGGTCTCTTGTCTGATGTTAGAAAAACCACGAAATACCAAAGCACGTCCAAGGCGGTTTTTGAAGTTAGCAATGGAGGATTTGATAACACCTAGCTTTGTTGACGATGAGAGCATTCTCAACATAATTTCTGCCTTAGAAGAGGATAAAGACGTAGAAAAGAAGTTTGAGAAGGAAGTTATCGATGTAAGTATGATAAATCAACATTTTTAATCAGGCAAATACGAAATTTTAAAGCATTTTTACTTGTTTTTCTCAACCTGAATATATATTAGGCCTATCGGCATTCGGCTTTTACATATTTTGTTACAATTTTTTATGGTAAAACTTTGTTCGTAAAGCAATATGTAATGTGCGAGTGTTAAGAAATAGAATTCATGTATGTTTTTGTTTTCCCTCAAGGTTCCTACCGAGGTCAAGAATAACATATGTGAGATATGCAGCGCTGTATACAAAACAACTACTGGCCTGAAAAGACATACCAATATGAAACATAAAAAAGTTACTCTTACTGAAACGGATATTAAGCTCATTTTAAACAAAAGCTGCCTTGAAATTGCCCAAGATGAGTGTTATGGAAAAGAAATCAACGCCAAATTTCATCATTACTATGAAACAAATTGTTTTGACGCCAGTCAATTTGTGGCAAATGACTTTTTCAACATTGTTGACAACTTGTGTTTTAAATTGAGCAACAGCAAGAAAAAAGAAAATTTTTTTTCTGATTTTTATGGCCAAGTTGCACTAAAAAGCAGCCACTTCTTCCCAGAAATGGAAGGCACTGAAGCATCTTTGTTGGCCATCAACATTTGTCAAAAACAAATAAATGAAGTGGAGTTTCATTTAAAACCACCAACACTTGCAAATTCAAGTTCTACCCTCACTGAAAGAGGTTTAAGTGCCATTGAATGCCTTGCAGGATATGTCATAAGGAAAATTTTTTATCAGGAAAAGAAACATTCTAGTAAATACAATGAAATTGTTTGTGCAATTTTCAAAGCTTTTAAAGCAGAAAATATAGAGTCTAAACTTAGTTTCTTGTTTGAGTCGTGGTGGTCTTTGGGGAATAACAGACACAGCACATGGTCTTTTTATTGCTGCCGAAAAGATATTTCAAGCAGAAACATGGAATGAAGAAAACATCAAAAGTATAAAAATAGATTTAATGGTGGCTACACTCATGCAAAATTTCGATGTGAACAACCTGCTTTTATCAATATTGGAAGATTGCCCTTTGTATCAGGAAGAATATGAAGAAGTTTCTAAAAATGTTTTGGAAAAAATATTTACATTGTATCTGAGGGTTCGCGCATTTTCTTTCATCAAGGATTTCACATTTAAGATGAAACAGAAAACATCTAAAATAAAATCCAGCAAGGGTGGCAAGCAAAGATATGAAGATGGTAAGAAGGCTTTGAGAAAAGAATTAAAAAGAGCTCAAACCGACAAATAGATTAATCTTGGACAGAAGATAATTTTTGGAAAATTTCTTGCTGCTAATCTGAACTATGTACAGTATACAATAGTCTTGTAAACGTTATTTATTTTATGTTATGTTAGTTAATTATTGTCTCTTGTTGTTTCTTGTTCGCTTTTTGAGGGGTTCATCATCAACATGAAACCACGATGAATTCTTTTTGAGACCACCATATTTTCCACTAGTGTTTCCAGTGGTTGTTCTCACAGAGCGCTGGATTCGAATTGTATTATTATTGTACCCAAATTGTTGAATTGTAGGGTTATCGTTTCTTCTGCCAAGTGACCTTTGTCTCCCAAAATATTTCTCACAGTCATCCTGGTTGAATTTTTCTGTAAGGACGTAAGGCATACCCTCTGACAAAAGAAATTTGATGCAATCAATTACGGACAGGGTTGTTGTTTTCAGACCAATGTATGTTGGCATTGAAATGAACATTTTCTCTTTCTGATCATTTATGAATTCACCAGGACGTTCATCTATGGACTTTTTCCATTCATCAATATATCCAAGAAAGTCTTTTTTTAACCATGATAATCGTTCATCATCTTGAGAAGTGTATGGCTTTAAGAATGGTTTTTTCTTCATCTCATGTTCTTTTAAATCTTGAACATTTAAGCAGTCAAAAAAACCATCCATCTTCCCACAAAAATCTGCTGTAGCCAAGCACATGGTTGGACTGAACTTTCTTAGCACTGCAGCTACACTGCAGCTCAGAACCTCAACAGCAAGCCGAACTTTCATTTTGCTGTAACTTGTCAGCTTCACATGGTCATGAGAAAGTTTTGGGAGTAACTTTAATCCTCGTTCTACTTCAGCATGGTAGAGGTCAGATATATGGCTCCAAACCATGTATTTGTCATTATTCCACATGTAGCGTGTACCTTCATTTAGGTTTGCTCTTGAGTTGTACAAGCAATTTCTGCTGGTTTTGAGAGGTTGGGGTGCATCACTGAAGAAATAAACAAATCTGTTGGCCTTAAACAAGTTCACAGTTCGATAAATAACACCTGCATCTGCATTTCCATCTAGCATCTGGTGTAGCTTGAAGAATTTGCGATTCGGTGATGCACCGTCTGAGATTGCAGCAATGACCCAAAGATTGCAATTTAATTCTAAAATTGCAACACATTTCCAAAATAATGGCATAATTCGAGTGCAAGTCAGTGTTTCTGTTGCAAAATATGCCAATGGAAAACAAAGATCACTTGATAAGCCTCTGATGTAAAACAAAAGTGCATGTGTAGCAAGCGTGTTTTCCTTTTCAAGGCAAGCCTCGTTACTTTCTTTATCTCCCAAGTCTGTGAAGCCAATAAGATATCCACTGTACTTGTCATAAACTAAACCATCTGATATTTTCATCTCATCGAAAGACAAGCATACATATCTTTGATGTCCTTCAAGATTGACAATCATTGATTTCAACTCATGTATCACGGCAGGATTAAACCCTGTTTGCGGTCAAACTGCATTTCTATAATCTCTAAGAGTTTTTTGGCTTGGCAAGCACAAAACTCCTGATTTGCGCAATTCATCGTAGGCAGATGATGATTTTGCAGCAATAGATAAGCAAAACCTAATTACCACTAGCCGGGGGCGCTCGTGTACGCTCGCTTCCCGGAGGGGGGCAAGTGAAAAAAACTTAATTTGGTTGGCGCACTTCGTGCGCTGCATTCGCTTGCGCTCATGCCCCTTTCAACCCCACCTACAATGGGTTAGCTCGCTACGCTCGCCTGTGGTTGGCGCACTTCGTGCGCTGCATTTGCTCACGCTCATGCCCCTTTCAACCCCACCTACAATGAGTTAGCTTGCTACGCTCGCCTGTGGTTGGCGCACTTCGTGCGCTGCATTCGCTCACGCTCATGCCCCTTTCAACCCCACATACCATGTGTTAGCTCGCTACGCTCGCATGTGGTTGGCGCACTTCGTGCGCTGCATTCGCTAACGCTCATGCCCCTTTCAACCCCGCTTACAGTGGGTTAGCTCGCTGTGCTCGCCTGTCTATCTGTTATCAAGAAACACTGACTGATAGGGCGCACTTAGTGCGCTGCATTCGCTCCCGCTCATGCCTCTGCCAACTCCTCTTACAATAGTTTGGCTCGCTCCGCTCGCCTGATAATCTAGTATCATAATTTGTTTTTAAAACTCTGACTTTATTTACATTAGGCCTAAGTGTCACAGTATGCCGAAGCAACAATGGCAGTCGAACAAAAACTAAGGCTATCTCACTCAAAAAACTATCACCTGTGTTCTCAATTGTTTCCTGTAATTTTCCAGAGGTCTCTCAAACAATTAGCAAGGCTTGGCAAAGATAATTCAGGTCGTAAAACACTTTGAAAGGCACCCAGTTATCCTTTGCTTTGAAAACAAAAACACGCGTCTTCGCCAAAAGTACCTGCTGTTCAACCCGCGGGCTAATTTGCATGATAACGAAAAACGCGTGACTCTTCACGTGAAGTCACGAAAGAGCCAATCAAATTGCAGCAAAAGGCGAAACGCGTCACGTGAAGAGCGAATGCTTTGTTCGAAAATGGATTTCGCGACGCGAATTTGGAAGTTTCGCCAGCGTAAACCGTCGTTGTTTCGTGATAGCCAATTAGGCGAACTTTAACAAAGAATTTCCTAATCTTTTAGTCGAAACTGTAAGCTCTCATATAGATAACTTTCTGGTTCAGCCGGCAAGGAACAGCTCACTTAAAAATAGGGCAGATTAAGGGCCTCAGAAAAAAGCCTTTATGGATACCTCGTTCGCCGTTTCGGCCCATTGCTTTGAGGCGTTCGACCTATTGTTTCGGGTCGATTCTATTGTTTTTGGCAAGGAAAGTGCGTCATCACGTGACTCCGCAGAATATAATATTACATAGGGTGGTACTTCTTTGCTCCCTGTGTGAAATTTTTAGTTTGCTCCTTCCAAAATAACTGCATAAAAGGGGATGCTGTTTCTAAATTCTCATTCATGATTTTATTGATATCATCACTTACCGTACTTCCTCGATTAAACGCCCCGGGGCGTTTATTAATCTCGGCACTTTTGAGGGGGCGCCTAATCGAGGGGGGCCATTATTCGAGGGGGCGTTTATTAGAAAGTACAAGATCACAGGCTCTGTCATTGGGTCCAGAAAAAAAGAAAATGGTTTAGTTGAGCCTTGCTTTATCGAGCAACAACGTAGAAAATGAAAGTCGCCATAGTTGTGCACAAAGAGGGGGCGTTTAATCGAGGGGGGGCGTTTATTGCAAAAGTTGGTAGCACAATGGGGCATTTATTCGAGGGGGGCTTTTAATCGAGGGGGGCATTTAATCGAGGAAATACGGTAGCTGATTGTCGAGTTTGACACTGTACTTGATAATCTCTGCATCCATTTTCCTTATCTTGTCTTCAAGAAACTTGCAGCTTGCTCTCTGCTGGAGAACAGTTGCCTTCAGTCTGGCATGGCTTGTTCCACTTAATGGAGCTTTTTTCTTAATGCAGCTTTGTTCTTGATTCTGCTTTATTAAAGCTCTCTTTTTGCACTCATTTGCTAAAGATGTACAGCCTTGGCACATTGTTGTACTGTCAGAATTTTGTAAGACAAGACATGATTTTGCTCGAAAAAACTGATGAATTTGGATGGAATACTGCTTTCAAAGTCTATTGCTTTTGGTACAGTTTGAATATTTGCAGAGGTTTTTGCCTCATGGTCAACAAGACCTTGACAAATTTTTGCACTCTCTATTTTGCAAATCACAGCAGCTACTTTGTGATAATGCACTGATTTGTTAAATTCCTTATAAACAAAGCAGTCCGTTGGTAGCTTCCAATTAAATACTGCAACATCGAATTGAAAATCTCGGTTTATCCTGATAACATACTTTGGTATGGCATATTCTTTGTCAAAAAACTGAACAAGAACAAAACTGTCCTGATGACAAACTGTCCAGCTTGTTGTTAGTCTTTCCAGTCCCTTTTTCACACTTTCAAAACTTTTATAGGCAACTGGCTGTTCCAAAATCATATCCTTTACTATTTCTATATGTCTCCTCTCTACTGGTGGTTCTTTCCAATGACTCTTTTTGGGTAGATTTTCTGTTGGTATGGCTCCAGGGCGGAGAGTCTTCCTGCCTTTTGCTGAAATGAGGAAAAATTATTTAGGCCCATCATTTTAAGTCCTGTTTACGCCTGGCCTGGCCGGGAGCCAGCAAAAGCATAGCAAAATTTGAAAAGGTCAAACAAATTGAAAAGAATATTCTTTAAAAATAAACTTACGAGTAGTTTCTATGTCATGTGATTTATAATGATTCTCGCAAAAGTATATATTTCCTTTCTAAATTTGTTGCTTCAAATCAGCGTTGCTAACGCGATAAGTTGTGACAATGTTCAAAACTTCTTTCCTCCAATTCTCATAAAATTCTCCGCTTCTTGACGTAATCTTGAATAATGTAATGCCAGCGTACTTTCCCGATTTATTAGCTTTATCTGTAAAACAATTGTTTAAAACTAAATTAACCATTTGCAAGCAAATTAATGATGAAGATGAAGTTGATAGCAGCAGTATGCGTGTTTTGCTGTGTCTTGGCTGAGCTTGGGCGTTCTTTGGTCACGTGACACCATTATTGAAGAACAATAACATCGCTAGAATTCTGAGTCAGTTGCCAAACCAGTCCCTTTCTATTAACTATGGTTTAACTTAATTTCCATGCACGCCCAGTGAAGTTTGGACCGCAAACCAGATATCAAGGCTACTTTGGCGTTTTCAGCTCCAAACTCTTTCTTGAGTGACATATTATCAAACTTTTTGATTTATATATGCAATGAAATACCGACGTCAAACATGACTGAAAATGGCCATTAAACTTGGTGTTAAGAGGGGTGGAGTGTGAAAGTGTCAAACTGTCTTGCGTCCATTTGACCCCTACCGTCTGTCTGAACATTATATAAGAAAAAGATGTGTGCCATTCCATCTGGGTTACTATTTTCCAAAAAGTAACTGTTTCAGTTCCTTTTTGATGCTTGCTCATCAGAACATTATTTCCTTTGTACAAAATAAAATATAGGGAAATGATGGTGTCGGAGGGTGAATTTGAGTGTTTATAAGCAAATTTGAAGGCTTTTTAGAAAATTGCCATCAGCTGGGAGGTGAATTGCAGCTGCTGTTTTACACTGTTTACAGAATCTAGCATTTTTAATTCAGCTATATGTGAATTACAGTGACTGAACCTGCAGGAATTAAATCTAGATAAAATACTGTTTAATATGAGCAATTAGCAACAAAGCCATTTATGAAATGAATGACAAAATAACTCTCTTACTTCTTTTGATATTCGTTGCATACTACTGCTTATGGCTTTGTCAATTTGACCATCATCTAGGTCCTCCAGTCTTGCATTTTTCAGTTGCTTTGCTTCTACATTGAGTTTCTCCTTTTCAGCCTCACCCAATGCTGAATACATCTCATGAGCCACTTTCATCTTATCTTCTTTTGGCCTTGTTCTTAGTTCTACAAAGACATTTGTCTGATAAGTGACTTTTAAGAGACTTAAGCAGCTTACATGTACATTTTAGTACATTTAAATTTTTACGTGTAATAATTTCTGCAAATTTTGAATCTTTTATTTTCAAAAACAATAGCCTATTTTTATAAAACAATAGAATTTGTGAAATTCCCTAAAATTTATTCCTGGAAAATTAATTCCCTTAAGATACTTGAATAAAGTGTTCCTTGATTTTGTCTCTCTATTTGTTCATCTTATTAAATTCAGAAACCAAACAAAATTAATTATGAATTCTTTATCAGCAAATAAGAAATATTACATTTTCAGTGCAGGGGAAAATCCAATGGCTGAACCCGAATCAAACCTGAACCAGTATATCACAAATATATAAACTTGGCTAAAGAGAAAAGAGATTCCCCGGTATCTAAATAGTGCAGTGAACAAAGCTCGATTTTAGCCACAAAACGTCCTAATGTCCATTGTGCTATTTTGAACGGCAAGCTAGTCAGAAAGCTGCGAAATTGTTACGTTTTGGCTAATCCCTAGAAGTTTCTGTCGAAGAGCCGCAGAGCATCACTTTTTATGAAAATTCAACATTTACAAGCATGAAATAACTGGTTCTCTGCTGAGTCACAAATTTCCGCTAATTGAACCATGCTTTGTGATGTTGACCCCTACAATGCGGCATTTTTGCCACACAGAGAGATTTTTGAAAATATTTGCCCAAGAGGCCAGATTCATTTTGTTTAATTGCAAGACAAGGTACAATTGCAAGGCATTTCAGGTTGGGTAAAATTTCATAACAGTACACAATTCAACACTTCCAACCATGGATGATATTAAAGAATGCCGGAAAAATGTCATTCACAAAAGTTTGTGCATTCATTTCGTGAACTGTTTGGCTCCCAAAACATTCTGCTGTTTAATAGAAAATTTTACAATGTAAAACAAGCAGAACCACAAAATTTGGAACAAGTTTCAACGAAATATATATTCTGGTAAAAAAGTATAGTTGATTCCAACAACAGTCAGTAAAATGTTAGCAAGTGTTTTAGCAACTATAACTAAATTACCATTCATCCCTTCCGCAGGTTCTGTGTTATCGCACTATTTTAGCAGTGCATCAGTCCATCTGCATTTTTTGAAGGGGTCTATTGTTCTTTCTACAGTTCTTTTATTGTTCTCATTGCTCCTATTACGCCACAGCACAGATCTATCAGTCTATGGTGTAAAGGACCTAAATTTTATGTTGAGGGCTAGCAGGGGCCTAGTCAGTACTATTATTTTATACTACGACTGACTAGTTTTCTTTAGGCCAATGGAATTAAAATTTGCATTCATGAACCTTTTAGGTACATGGTACATGCAGTCGGTGGCCTATCTATGTATACTAGTAGGCTACTACAGGCTGGCCTCATGCTGTCACGGCCACCAAGAGGGTGGTAGGACTACCTAAAATGGGTGCAGTAGCCTAATCTTTTAGTTTAAGGTCATTTTGAATTTTCTAAACTCGCAATGCACATAAATCAAATTACCTGACTTGAAACTCGCAATGCACATAAATAAATTCCAGCCACTCGGTCTGCGGTGAGTCGGCGCCTTCGACAGGGTTAAAGTAGAACTGGCATCTGTTTCTTCGGCCTGAGCGTCTTCATCCAGTTCCAGTCGCAGTGACGATTGTTTTTTGTCTTTCCTTTTTCTGTTATTGATCCATACCTTTATGCTTTCCACAGTTAATTCAGTTCTACTCGACAACTCTACTATTTGGTCCTCATTCACATCCATTCTGGTAGAGCGAAGACCATTCTTGTAGGCATTTTCCAGCAAAGCAGTCTGCGCTTCAGAAAACTTCGTTGGAGCCATTTTGAAAGATTGTGTCCAGCAGATACACATCAAGCATCGCTTTATTCAGGAGATTAATCATACTGACTGGTGTCATTTAGTTCTGACACATTTGAGTACCCTGAGTATTGTACTTCCTATGATCCAGTCATCGGTTAATCAAAGGATTAACCTTGTTATGATAGAATGATGGGAGGCGGAACGGGTGCTTCCGAACAACAAAAAGGAAATACATGTCCAAGAAGCTTCAACTTCTGGCTTGTCACATCTCCGCAAAAAACTGAAGGAAAAGAATTTATCAAATGCTGCCATGGAGATAATTTTAAGTTCTTTGGCAGATGGAACTAACAAACAATATCAGCCATACATGCACAAATGGATTGAATATTGTAACACGAAGGATATACTACCCTATGGAGCTTCGATTGTACAAGGAATTGAATTTCTCACGGAATTATATCATGACAACAATAGGGGTTATTCAGCCATAAACACTGCCAGATTAGCGTTATCGTTAATTTTTGAAACTGTTGAAGGACTCACTTTTGGGAAGCAAGCCTTAGTTAAAAGGTTTATGCGCGGAATATTTAAACTTATACCATCTCTTCCAAGGTACACTTCTTGTTTTGATGCCAGCCAAGTACTACGGTTTTTACAGTCAATGGAGCCAATTGATAAAATATCTTTGGAAAATCTCACCCTGAAGTTAGTCATGCTGTACTGTTTGCTAACAGCACAAAGAGACCAGACGCTTGAAAAACTCACGGTCACAAATATGGAACTAACTGAATCAAAATGTACATTTTATGTCTCTGAACTTTTGAAAACCTCAAAACCTGGAAAACATTTGGCACCATTAGAACTTAAAAAGTATCCACTGGACATCAATCTTTGCCCAGTGGCATTGACACGACGTTACTTAGAGCTCACTGGAACCTTAAGAGGTCTTTATATACAGCTTTTCATTGGTCTCAAACCTCCACACAAACCAGTAACTTCTTCAACTTTATCAAGATGGTGCAGACGAATTCTCAAACTAGCAATTGTTGATAAAAATTTCAAATCACATTCAACAAGATCAGCAGCTACTAGTGCAGCGCTAGCAGCCGGTGTTTCACTGAAAGAAATTAACAGAGCAGCAGGATGGACTAATTCAGATACATTTGCAAGATTTTACCAAAGGCCTATTTCGGAAAATTTTGGCGAAAAGCTTCTCCAGAACAGTAATTTACACACAGTATAATTGTAAAAGTTGTTGTTAAAAATAGTTATATTCTTGATTATGGTTTGTTCTGGATAGGAGAATCACAAAGTTCTGAGGGTAATTAATCACTGGCAACATAATATTGTATGCAACCAGGTGATTGTTTGCTACTTTGATTAGTAGTTTCTATTTTTAATGCCATGGTAATTTAGGCTAATAAGAAACCCTCATAGCAAAGGACTTCTGCCATCATTGTTTTGTTCGTCATCGTAGAATTATGAGACAAAATTGTTATGTTTGCATAAAATAAATTTATTCAAAATTATATGAAACCATCACGATTCTCTGCTTTAAAATCTCACATGATCTGGAGGACTAGGCTCGAGCTCATGGAAGATAATTGAAAAATTAAGCAAGCACCTACCGGTGTGAAGATTGATTGCAATTATTTTTCCAGAGTCGAGCCAGTCCGAGAGTATTCAGGTGCCCACCATGGACACAAGGTTGTGATCATTCCCACCCAAACATTTTTATAAGTTTTTAAATAAAATATAATCTTAGTGGAATTGTTCTGGCTTATTCTGGAGTGGCAATTTCTGGATCAAAAAGACTGTAATTGCTGCCCTGTATATCAAGAAGCATCAGCTGCTCATTAGATTTTTGGTATGAGTAATGTACCAAGCAATCAGCTTTCATGCCAATAATGGTTGTCTGGGTATCCCCACAAGAGTGTCCATTGTTATTGATATACTTTCTGAATTCACCTGCAATAAATGGTTCCATGGTAACACACCCATCATTTTCAAGTATACCGATAAAACATTCTGGGTAGGAAAACAAACCACCAACATTTTTGCAATGTTTCTTCATTGCGATTCCCAGGTTTTCTGTGATGTTCTTGGCTAGGGCTTGCATCTGGACAGTTTTCTTGGTGTAATCCTTAATATTTTGATGTAAATCAAAAATGCACTGAATTGTTGTTGGAAGATACTTCTTGACAACCCAGGTCTGATGATCATACCCTACGGTCTGACTCCTTGCTATGTACACTTCCCTGAAGCCTCCATTTGCGAATGGTTTCTCTTCAATAGTGATATCAACCTTCTCAGCTTCTGAAGACCACAACATAGTCTCCAAGTTGAATTTGTAGACCTTGATGATGCTTGTTGTGTTCTTAACAACCTTTCCAAGTTTGAGCATCTGAGTGATAGAAAGGCTTTTTGGGAAGGCTTTAGGCTTGTCAGTGTCAGGGAGGTGCACTGCTGTCTTCTCTGGAGATGATAATACACTACTTTCACCAGTTCTGGTACATTTTTTCTTCTCCAAAGGAGGCACATCAATTGGACTGGAGAATGTTCTCCCAATGCTTTCGCTTGATAACTCTTCATTGAGATGAAGACCTGAATATCTGCTTCTTGTTGTTGATAGCAACCTGACATGTATTAACTTCAGACTTGGAACTTGATCCAGTGCATTACAAGATGGACCTTGCTTGCCTGCTAACACATCACATGATATTTCTCCCTTCCACCGGGCTGCAAAATGATCTTCACATGCCCGCTTTATGCCATCAAGTGTTGAATCTCCATGAGGGTAGGGAACGAACTCTCGTGGGCCTATTCTGGAGAACCTCTGCGCCTTTCCAGATACGGTTGCGCTTAGTCTCTGCACTGTAAGTTGATCAACCTTTTGGGCCGGCACATCCTTCTTTCTCTTTCCTTTGCAGTTTATATCTCTTTTTGCTTTTACTTTCGCCTCGAAAATTGCCCATTTTGCATCCATTATTCTGAATCTCAAGAACACAAGGAGTCAGAGTGAAGTGAGGACAGAGGACAACAGGAGGAGCGAAAATATTTTCCCGCACATTCTTGTCTTGCATTGCATTGTGGTATACTGTGGCAGCTTTGGGCTCATGGTGAAATTTATTTTTATTCTTTTTTCGTGGAAAAAACAAATATTTTGAAAAATGGAAATAAAATAAAAATTAAAAAATTGAAATAAAACAAAAAATAAAAATAAAATAAATTCGAATTTAAAAAAAAATGAAATAAAATAAATTTAAATTTAAAAATAAAATAAAAAATAAAATAAAATGAATTTAAATTCAAATTTTTGTTAAAAATAACTTCATTTTCAAAACTTAATCATGAAAATTCTAATGGCAGTTTTGGGCCACCATAGATGTGAATGGCAGCTCCAATTTTTTGGACACTGATTCGCAAGGAACCTTATTTTTAACAGTTTTCTATGACATGTAATGCAGACGTATTTTTTCCCATCAAAGCTCTCAATTTGCTCAATGAAAAGATTGTTATTATTTTAAAATGTATAACTGTCAATGGAAAACAATTTCACTGATTTATGATATAAAGAACGATGACACACATCACAGATAAAGCACCTTTATTAACATTTTAAATTTTGTGCTGGCATTTTGCAGTGTTTGATTGTGGGTACCTGCGTTACGAATAACTGGAGAGTAATGACTGTCTTGCATACTTCGCTTTGCATGTGGTTCTTCATCAGAAATCATACATGTATTAAAACGTTTTTCTGTGGTGGTGCATGCAGCTTGATGCTAGTTTTTTGTGTGATAGTATTCTGTATAATGAACAACTTTTCGGATTTGTTTCATACATATCAAGTCTGTGTTAGTAACAGAAATTTTAATAAACTGCATTTCAAAAGGAGTATTAATGGATTGGACCAAAAATTTTTGGATTCAAGAATTTTATCAAACTTTATTAATGAGCTATATCCATTAGGAACTGTTTGTGTAATTTTATTTTGACTATATGAATCAAAGACATAAATAGCAGATTTATAAAAATAAATTGCTAAACAATAATGATTAATAATAAACAATCCACCGTATCCAAGTTCAGTGTTTGGAATAAATGAACTTATTATATCAATTCCTTCATTCGCTGACATCATTCCAGATATATTTAAAAGCAGTTCAAGGGATACATTATGGTGAAGCATTTCTATTGTTGATCGTAAATCATCTACAGATATATATCTATGGATATTTAGGCTCTTAAATAACTTGTCACCCTCTTCTAAAATATTATCAACGTCCCTTTAATTCCAATAACACACAGGTTTAACAGTTGACCAGCAAATTGCAAATTTGGTATTACAGACACACTGCATACCTGCAGTTGCACCAAATTTAGCATTTCCTTGGTGAAAAAAGCCTTGAACTAACTTTTTAAAGTGATGAATTGGATTTTCTCTTCTCATTTGTTGCATTGCATGCAGACACACATTATCCATCTTCCAAACAATTTTAAGGTATCAAGAAGTAAACTGTGTTTTAAACAATAATTAATAGTCTTCTGATGTTAGTCTGTAACATCTCCATTTGGATGTTAGTCTGTAACATCTTCATTTGGATGTTAGTCTGTAACATCCCCAGCCTGGTCAACACTATCCGGCATGCAGCAGAGTGTAGGTAAAAAAAAAACGCAAATTAAAACAATGATATTACCTAGTTAAAATAGGCCTAGCTCGCTAGGTAGTTTTATATCAGCCTAGGCCTAAACAAAATTTGCAGTGTGGCAGTAATTTTCAAATTAATTCTTCAAATATACAATTTCCAATATTGACAGTATAATCAGTAATTCTATAAACTATAAAAAATGAACAACCAGCCTTTTTCAAACAGGGTCACTCTTCTGTTCTTATTTTTTCCTTTGTGAAAATTCTTATTCCAAACCAAAAATGAAAAGTCATTAGTCAAGTTAAGTTGCAACGAACAACATCACATGACGCTGGTAGATGTGTGTGCGCAAGAGTTTCCATCATACTTTGGCAATTCAATGGAAGGTCACAATGGAAGATCAGGGGGGGGGGGTGAAATTAGAACTTTGCTCTATTGTTTCAAAGGAAATCTGCAATCTTCCATTGGCCGATTTCTCACACATCGACGAGCCTCTGAACTTCAGTATTGATAGCATTTTAAAGATTCCCAGCTGCTCCGCAGTGAAAATCAATTATAATTTCATAGAGTAAAGCTGTCATCAAGATGGAGTTACTTTGGCATATGTTGTAACCGAAGTGTCCATTTATTTTTCTGAAAAAGGATGGGAGTTTTCCGGTGGTCTCACCTTATACCTATTTGAAAGTGCATATTGCCCATTGTGATCAATTTCCATATTGAAACTATACAAGAAACAATGAGCCGAATGGCTCCAACACGGTAGCAATAGAACAGAAAATGATGTACAAATGCCGCAGAATACTCATACAGAAAGTTTTGAAGATACAAAAAAATCCAATAAAAATCAAGAAAAGAATCTATACTGGGTATACATAAACAGTAAATTTAACCCTCTAAAAATAACAATATCTTTTATATCAAATCTGTTCTATACTCGGTATACAATTAGGAAAGGGTGCAGGAAATAATTTACAATCAAGTATCATATAGCGGACAGTAAACGAATTTATGACATGAATGTTCCCACTCTGATAGATAATGCTTCAGGAAATTACTTTGAACAGGTGTCTATTTGGTACTTGATTGTAGGTAAAAACAGAAATGAATTTAAACTAATTTAATTTGGCAAAGCCTTTATCAAGTCTTTAGGATACAACACTGGTAATATAAATGCAAAAAGATCATTAATGTTCATACATATTGGTGATGACGTTTCGTGAATTGTACTCAAAGTCTGTCTTCTCCAAAAAGAGCAGTTTCTCTATGATACCATCAATTCCATCGTGGTATACTTCTAAAATATCTTCCTTAAAAAATGCCACTGCACCTTCAAGTGGTAGTTTCAGTTCAATACCATCACAGTCTAGGACAGCCTTAGCCTGATTCACAGACCACTAAAGAGAAATAGTGGTCTATTAAATATTGTTCAATTTCTTGTGCAGAGCCTCGTTTACAATATCAAAAATCCTCAATTTTGGTGGAAAGTTATGCACATAACGATGCAGCAAACTCCACCTCCAAGCTGCGTATTTTGTTTCTCGTCGTTAAACAAATTGAATGAACGAAACCTTGTTGTTGGCAGAGGTGATTTCAATGTGTGTCAGCAGTTACAAAGTTTGCCGTTTGTTGTCCGAACTGAAATTTCAAAGTACATTTGTAGGAAATGCTTAGGCCTTTTAAAGAAGAGAAATAATTTGAAGCACAACTTGGAGGAACTTGAGCAAATCATTCAACCAAAATCAAGCAAATTTGCTTTTGGCAATGTCCTTCACAATGGCCAGACTGCTGCGATTGTCCATGTGTAGTTCCGAAGAACAGCAAAACGGTTCGTTTGAATTTAAATTTTATTACAAGTTTTTCGAATTTCCAATACTTGTCCATAATGATGGCGAAAGAACACAGGGTGCTGCAATTAAAAACAATATCACAAATAGCCTAGTTTCATTGCATTGTTTCATAAAAATATTAAAATTAATATTTATTTTTATCAGGTGAAGCCAATGTCCTTCTTTTGCATGGACCAAAAAACGTGGGGAAGACACTCACACAGCACGTCGTGCATTTTGGTCAAGGAGGCTTGGACTTGTGCCACAATTTGCTGCTTTCAGGCGGCAATCAAACAACCTCCGGTACATCAACGTAAGTTACAATGTCATGAGTTCAAAGTCATAATTATATTAAAAGCTGGGAGTGTAAAAACTACACTAGAAATTGATTCGATAATGTTCCAATTTCAGGATTCAAATAATGGAATGTGCAAAAAAGTGCAACTTTGTAATGCAGCTAAACGACGTAACAAACTCGAAATTACTAGGAGAAAGTTTGCTGCAAATCCACGAAAAATTGCAACAAGGCTCATTAAAGAGGGGATTAAACTCCCCTATGGTGATTGGCATCCTAATGTCTGCCAATACGAAAGAACCAACAAGGTAATATAATCAATCTTTCCAATACTAGTTATGTCACAATCATATATTGTCTTCTTATGGCACACATTTGATCCCTATACATTTCTCTAACATCTCTGGCTATTTCCTGGTGTTTAATGCTAAATCGTTTACTCGTTAGGTTGAAAGGGCGGGTGATGCGCGTAGAGTACCACAGATCACACCAAAGCATGGCGGATGAAGAAAAATTAGTGGAATTGAAAGCAATATGCAGCCGATATAAAGTATGTTGAATAGAAAATAAAGAAACAGAGTTCGAAATATACCATATTGGGGAATTTGGACATTTTATTCGGGTTACAGAAGGTATCTTCAAGTTTATGCTACACACTCTAATTATAACACAACAATTTCAGGGATTTCTAACTAGTTGGGTGATCCACCATGGTGAACTCTGGCTTGCCATGCACCACCACGTTGTGCCCAATGTGAGCTGCATATTGCAGCAATGGTTACCACGGAAGCAGAAGAGATGGTGTAATGGAATGGCTGTTGTTCTGTGCACACACGCATTGGTAATTATGATTATGAAGTCATTGTTACAATTTGTTCAAATAATCCAACAATGTGAAAATGAAAGAATTCACATCCCCCTGATATGAAGTATTACAACTTCATGAAACGTTCCAGATATCAACTTCAACGTGTAAAGAACACCCTATTGTATGACATGTGAATTGAATATGGTACATTTTAATTTCAGGACTTGGTAACATTGATTAGACAATGTTCTGTGACTAAAATGTCAAGAAGTTTCATTCCTCTTGGGTGTTTGTTAGCAAATCGGTCAATAATAGTTTGTAGTTTAGGTCAATTTATCTATGTACATGCAACATTGAAAGCTCATTCAGCCTATTCTCAACCATGGATAGGATCAACAGACTTGCACTCATTATTTAACTGAGGGTTAACATGCCAATTGAACAGCATCTCATATATGACTCAAAAAGAGCTATTAACAATTGGATAGTAGCATTCATTTAGCCTGCCAACAACACTAATGAATGATGAAAAACTGTAATTATTTGCAACATTTGCAGCTTCTGAGAATACATCTGGAACTCTATCATTTTTTGAAAATTAACGCAAGCTAATTCTTTGCCTTTTTGATTTTCACATTACAAGATTCCTTGTCTTGATTTTAAAATAATGCGAAACAAAGCGCAGACACGCTTCCTTCAAATTGCATAACATTTTCTGTTTGTCATGAAGTTTTTCTTGAGTATGCTCCCATGACCTCAATAGGTCCAGTGTATTTGAATCTTGATGATAAGGATCATCCATCTTATTTCGTCAACATGTTGTGGCCATGAGTAAATACGAAAGTACAAATTGTTGTTTTGATCATGAGAAAACAATTTTTATTACAACTTAATTTACTTTATTGTTTTCATCCAAAATGAATTCACGGATTTCACAAAGCTGCCGCAACGGTTAATGATAGATATCACCAGGCAAGCCGAAGTTCTCCTTCCGTGAGGCTCTTGCCACGCAGAAGTATTTTTCGTTCGTCCCGTCGCGATCACGAACATTATACATTTTTCGTAATCGACAGATCTCATCGTTGTAGAAAAAGTGATAACATTTGTATGTAACGTTACTGTGACAGTCCTTGGCAGACAGTCATGTGACAGACGTTTCATTTTGGTAGAATGTGCTCTTACTTGATAAAGACAAATGAAATAAACTCGAAAAGAAGTAATATTCATAAAAAGAGCAAAATCATGATAGGTCGGGCCAGGAGTAACTCGAACCTCGGATAACTAAGGCCCATTTGCATCCCATTAAAAAACTTTGCAAGTGTTTTCTAGCGGTCAATAACTCAATATACCTGCGCAGTGCAGGGTGCATGGTGCAATAGTAATAATAATGATAACGATTATAATGATGAGCATGATGACGTTGATAAGGTTTCCATATTTCGTTGCTTTATAGCTGTTGTTATGTTTTGATATATTCACATTTATATGCTTTATATGATATATGCTTTATAGCCATACTAACCTATGATCTAACACCGACCAGTGAAAGTTGCTTGAGCAACTCCTGTGGTCAGTACTCTGCCACTCTTCACGAGACCTTGATCATTTGAGCAACCCTCATGCAATGTTTTGATTGGCCTGTGAACTATTTTTGAAATATACAGTTGCTCCCGCTCAATATAAGCAACTTTTCCTTCACAACAATGATTGGCCATGTATTTTTCCTCCTAACAAACACCGGGCTAATATGCAGACCAAATTTGCTGCAATCAGCATGAGATGGTATTTGCCAAGACAAAATCGCAATCTGAGCAACTCAAAAAGAAATTTTACAATAATCCCAATCATTCTCAAGATGCTTATAATATTAGATAGGACTTTGGGCAAAATGTTCTATACGTATTTTGAGTTTTTTCTTGAAAATTTGAGGGGTGCTCAAGCAACCTCCGCACCCCTCTGGATCTGCCAAGAAGTGTTGGTAAATTCAAGATTAGTCATTGCAGTTATTTATTTGAAACAGGACGATTGTGCTCAGTTACGATGCATTCCTTGGTCATGTACGCTTTGCACATGCACTGGAAGCAGGATTTGGTGCTGGCTTAGTGGTCAATGGCAGCCTGACAAAAGCTGATCTGTCCGATTATCTGGTATTTTTAAAGGAAGACCAACTGGCCAACAATGCGAACAAGTTGTTTCGCGTAGCCAACCACACAGGATACATGGGAGACAATTATTGGTTTTTGTCAAAAGAGGTTTGCATTTATTTTAATGTATCTCATCCTCAGGCGTCTGCAAAGAACAACGTTTATACATGACATATATGAACACATTAACAAAAAAGCTAACCATTGCATCACATCCACGTTGTTTCCAGATTCAAATACAAGGAGGAGCCTTACTGCCAGCAAATGAAGTGAAGTATTTAACGAAGCCAGGACACCAACTCTCAAACTCGTTCTTGGTCATTTCGGAAGAGCTTTTTGATAAAAGCATCTGTTTAGAAATTAACGGAAGGTATATAAATATAAATCAATAACCAATGACATTAAATTAGCAATGCTCATCTGACTTACATTTATTGTTAATATCGTCAATATTACGGGGCCGAAATGTTACTCATCAGTACTCATACTCACAGCACAATACTCAGCAGCATAACATGTTTAATGAAATATACTTGAAATCTTTTCTCACAACTGGTGTATGTAATTATTACTCACAGAATATTGCACTTGAGCAAATCATTCAACCAAAATCAAGCAAATTTGCTTTTGGCAATGTCCTTCACAATGGCCAGACTGCTGCGATTGTCCATGTGTAGTTCCGAAGAACAGCAAAACGGTTCGTTTGAATTTAAATTTTATTACAAGTTTTTCGAATTTCCAATACTTGTCCATAATGATGGCGAAAGAACACAGGGTGCTGCAATTAAAAACAATATCACAAATAGCCTAGTTTCATTGCATTGTTTCATAAAAATATTAAAATTAATATTTATTTTTATCAGGTGAAGCCAATGTCCTTCTTTTGCATGGACCAAAAAACGTGGGGAAGACACTCACACAGCACGTCGTGCATTTTGGTCAAGGAGGCTTGGACTTGTGCCACAATTTGCTGCTTTCAGGCGGCAATCAAACAACCTCCGGTACATCAACGTAAGTTACAATGTCATGAGTTCAAAGTCATAATTATATTAAAAGCTGGGAGTGTAAAAACTACACTAGAAATTGATTCGATAATGTTCCAATTTCAGGATTCAAATAATGGAATGTGCAAAAAAGTGCAACTTTGTAATGCAGCTAAACGACGTAACAAACTCGAAATTACTAGGAGAAAGTTTGCTGCAAATCCACGAAAAATTGCAACAAGGCTCATTAAAGAGGGGATTAAACTCCCCTATGGTGATTGGCATCCTAATGTCTGCCAATACGAAAGAACCAACAAGGTAATATAATCAATCTTTCCAATACTAGTTATGTCACAATCATATATTGTCTTCTTATGGCACACATTTGACCCCTATACATTTCTCTAACATCTCTGGCTATTTCCTGGTGTTTAATGCTAAATCGTTTACTCGTTAGGTTGAAAGGGCGGGTGATGCGCGTAGAGTACCACAGATCACACCAAAGCATGGCGGATGAAGAAAAATTAGTGGAATTGAAAGCAATATGCACCCGATATAAAGTATGTTGAATAGAAAATAAAGAAACAGAGTTCGAAATATACCATATTGGGGAATTTGGACATTTTATTCGGGTTACAGAAGGTATCTTCAAGTTTATGCTACACACTCTAATTATAACACAACAATTTCAGGGATTTCTAACTAGTTGGGTGATCCACCATGGTGAACTCTGGCTTGCCATGCACCACCACGTTGTTCCCAATGTGAGCTGCATATTGCAGCAATGCTTACCACGGAAGCAGAAGAGATGGTGTAATGGAATGGCTGTTGTTCTGTGCACACACGCATTGGTAATTATGATTATGAAGTCATTGTTACAATTTGTTCAAATAATCCAACAATGTGAAAATGAAAGAATTCACATCCCCCTGATATGAAGTATTACAACTTCATGAAACGTTCCAGATATCAACTTCAACGTGTAAAGAACACCCTATTGTATGACATGTGAATTGAATATGGTACATTTTAATTTCAGGACTTGGTAACATTGATTAGACAATGTTCTGTGACTAAAATGTCAAGAAGTTTCATTCCTCTTGGGTGTTTGTTAGCAAATCGGTCAATAATAGTTTGTAGTTTAGGTCAATTTATCTATGTACATGCAACATTGAAAGCTCATTCAGCCTATTCTCAACCATGGATAGGATCAACAGACTTGCACTCATTATTTAACTGAGGGTTAACATGCCAATTGAACAGCATCTCATATATGACTCAAAAAGAGCTATTAACAATTGGATAGTAGCATTCATTTAGCCTGCCAACAACACTAATGAATGATGAAAAACTGTAATTATTTGCAACATTTGCAGCTTCTGAGAATACATCTGGAACTCTATCATTTTTTGAAAATTAACGCAAGCTAATTCTTTGCCTTTTTGATTTTCACATTACAAGATTCCTTGTCTTGATTTTCAAAATAATGCGAAACAAAGCGCAGACACGCTTCCTTCAAATTGCATAACATTTTCTGTTTGTCATGAAGTTTTTCTTGAGTATGCTCCCATGACCTCAATAGGTCCAGTGTATTTGAATCTTGATGATAAGGATCATCCATCTTATTTCGTCAACATGTTGTGGCCATGAGTAAATACGAAAGTACAAATTGTTGTTTTGATCATGAGAAAACAATTTTTATTACAACTTAATTTACTTTATTGTTTTCATCCAAAATGAATTCACGGATTTCACAAAGCTGCCGCAACGGTTAATGATAGATATCACCAGGCAAGCCGAAGTTCTCCTTCCGTGAGGCTCTTGCCACGCAGAAGTATTTTTCGTTCGTCCCGTCGCGATCACGAACATTATACATTTTTCGTAATCGACAGATCTCATCGTTGTAGAAAAAGTGATAACATTTGTATGTAACGTTACTGTGACAGTCCTTGGCAGACAGTCATGTGACAGACGTTTCATTTTGGTAGAATGTGCTCTTACTTGATAAAGACAAATGAAATAAACTCGAAAAGAAGTAATATTCATAAAAAGAGCAAAACCATGATAGGTCGGGCCAGGAGTAACTCGAACCTCGGATAACTAAGGCCCATTTGCATCCCATTAAAAAACTTTGCAAGTGTTTTCTAGCGGTCAATAACTCAATATACCTGCGCAGTGCAGGGTGCATGGTGCAATAGTAATAATAATGATAACGATTATAATGATGAGCATGATGACGTTGATAAGGTTTCCATATTTCGTTGCTTTATAGCTGTTGTTATGTTTTGATATATTCACATTTATATGCTTTATATGATATATGCTTTATAGCCATTCTAACCTATGATCTAACACCGACCAGTGAAAGTTGCTTGAGCAACTCCTGTGGTCAGTACTCTGCCACTCTTCACGAGACCTTGATCATTTGAGCAACCCTCATGCAATGTTTTGATTGGCCTGTGAACTATTTTTGAAATATACAGTTGCTCCCGCTCAATATAAGCAACTTTTCCTTCACAACAATGATTGGCCATGTATTTTTCCTCCTAACAAACACCGGGCTAATATGCAGACCAAATTTGCTGCAATCAGCATGAGATGGATATTTGCCAAGACAAAATCGCAATCTGAGCAACTCAAAAAGAAATTTTACAATAATCCCAATCATTCTCAAGATGCTTATAATATTAGATAGGACTTTGGGCAAAATGTTCTATACGTATTTTGAGTTTTTTCTTGAAAATTTGAGGGGTGCTCAAGCAACCTCCGCACCCCTCTGGATCTGCCAAGAAGTGTTGGTAAATTCAAGATTAGTCATTGCAGTTATTTATTTGAAACAGGACGATTGTGCTCAGTTACGATGCATTCCTTGGTCATGTACGCTTTGCACATGCACTGGAAGCAGGATTTGGTGCTGGCTTAGTGGTCAATGGCAGCCTGACAAAAGCTGATCTGTCCGATTATCTGGTATTTTTAAAGGAAGACCAACTGGCCAACAATGCGAACAAGTTGTTTCGCGTAGCCAACCACACAGGATACATGGGAGACAATTATTGGTTTTTGTCAAAAGAGGTTTGCATTTATTTTAATGTATCTCATCCTCAGGCGTCTGCAAAGAACAACGTTTATACATGACATATATGAACACATTAACAAAAAAGCTAACCATTGCATCACATCCACGTTGTTTCCAGATTCAAATACAAGGAGGAGCCTTACTGCCAGCAAATGAAGTGAAGTATTTAACGAAGCCAGGACACCAACTCTCAAACTCGTTCTTGGTCATTTCGGAAGAGCTTTTTGATAAAAGCATCTGTTTAGAAATTAACGGAAGGTATATAAATATAAATCAATAACCAATGACATTAAATTAGCAATGCTCATCTGACTTACATTTATTGTTAATATCGTCAATATTACGGGGCCGAAATGTTACTCATCAGTACTCATACTCACAGCACAATACTCAGCAGCATAACATGTTTAATGAAATATACTTGAAATCTTTTCTCACAACTGGTGTATGTAATTATTACTCACAGAATATTGCACTTGAGCAAATAATTCAACCAAAATCAAGCAAATTTGCTTTTGGCAATGTCCTTCACAATGGCCAGACTGCTGCGATTGTCCATGTGTAGTTCCGAAGAACAGCAAAACGGTTCGTTTGAATTTAAATTTTATTACAAGTTTTTCGAATTTCCAATACTTGTCCATAATGATGGCGAAAGAACACAGGGTGCTGCAATTAAAAACAATATCACAAATAGCCTAGTTTCATTGCATTGTTTCATAAAAATATTAAAATTAATATTTATTTTTATCAGGTGAAGCCAATGTCCTTCTTTTGCATGGACCAAAAAACGTGGGGAAGACACTCACACAGCACGTCGTGCATTTTGGTCAAGGAGGCTTGGACTTGTGCCACAATTTGCTGCTTTCAGGCGGCAATCAAACAACCTCCGGTACATCAACGTAAGTTACAATGTCATGAGTTCAAAGTCATAATTATATTAAAAGCTGGGAGTGTAAAAACTACACTAGAAATTGATTCGATAATGTTCCAATTTCAGGATTCAAATAATGGAATGTGCAAAAAAGTGCAACTTTGTAATGCAGCTAAACGACGTAACAAACTCGAAATTACTAGGAGAAAGTTTGCTGCAAATCCACGAAAAATTGCAACAAGGCTCATTAAAGAGGGGATTAAACTCCCCTATGGTGATTGGCATCCTAATGTCTGCCAATACGAAAGAACCAACAAGGTAATATAATCAATCTTTCCAATACTAGTTATGTCACAATCATATATTGTCTTCTTATGGCACACATTTGACCCCTATACATTTCTCTAACATCTCTGGCTATTTCCTGGTGTTTAATGCTAAATCGTTTACTCGTTAGGTTGAAAGGGCGGGTGATGCGCGTAGAGTACCACAGATCACACCAAAGCATGGCGGATGAAGAAAAATTAGTGGAATTGAAAGCAATATGCACCCGATATAAAGTATGTTGAATAGAAAATAAAGAAACAGAGTTCGAAATATACCATATTGGGGAATTTGGACATTTTATTCGGGTTACAGAAGGTATCTTCAAGTTTATGCTACACACTCTAATTATAACACAACAATTTCAGGGATTTCTAACTAGTTGGGTGATCCACCATGGTGAACTCTGGCTTGCCATGCACCACCACGTTGTTCCCAATGTGAGCTGCATATTGCAGCAATGCTTACCACGGAAGCAGAAGAGATGGTGTAATGGAATGGCTGTTGTTCTGTGCACACACGCATTGGTAATTATGATTATGAAGTCATTGTTACAATTTGTTCAAATAATCCAACAATGTGAAAATGAAAGAATTCACATCCCCCTGATATGAAGTATTACAACTTCATGAAACGTTCCAGATATCAACTTCAACGTGTAAAGAACACCCTATTGTATGACATGTGAATTGTATATGGTACATTTTAATTTCAGTACTTGGTAACATTGAAGGAAGATGGCATGTTAGCGCACCATCTCCTTAATGTAATTCAGAGCCAAGATGAAGAGTCGATGGAGGAGAAGACCCTGGTGGAAAAATTGGAAGAGAATGTAATCAGGAAAATCCAAGCTAACGAGACACATGTATGCAATATTGTCACTTGCAAACCAAAATTCATAGTTGGCTTATTTTTGATCAATTTCCCTTTTGTTTAGATGTAAGTACATCAATTTCATGTTCTACTTCAGATATTCACTTGGCTCAACTGGCACTTCAAAGTACAGTGTCTCAGCACAAAAACAAGAGTTTGTGCCATTGCCATCAAATCCGGGATTGTCACTGAAGAATTCACAGACATATCCAGCCATGTAAGTTAAAGAACAACCAAAAAGAAAATTTCATTACCTGCTGCCTAAAAATGTACAGCATCATTTGCATGCATACTGATCTTGAAAGTAAAATATGATGCCACCAAAATATTATGTATATCACCGCAAATGCATGACAGATGACATGTATTGATAATGTACAAATTATGTTATTCAGGAGCTACACACATATCTCGAAGACCAAGTTAAGAATGGTTGGTCTGTTTCAGTCACATTTGCTAGAGACAGTGATGGGTGTACTCCGATTGAGTTATCCCAGCGTGCAAATAATACCACGTCCACAAGAGGTAACAATTCTTCTAATTACACAGTTTTATATACATTTAAATGAATCCCAACACAACATTATTTTATAATGAAATTCATGTTGGTAATACAACTCTTTTAGCACACAAAATACCCATAAGAGTGTTTTCCAAAGATATGGAGAAGTGGCTGGAGTTCGGTAAGCCAACTATGGTTTTATGGAATGCTGTGAGCACTTCCTACAACAGTAGCAAGTGCACTATTTTCTTGTTTAATATAAACCTTTTAATGAGCAATGTACCTTTGGTCTTAAATTACGAAAACAATTGCCTCATTAACTTCTAGGTCTGAATGGTGGTGAAAAACCAGAAGAAAACAGAAAGACAACATTTGAACAGCTATCAGACGAGCAAATGGCACAAATAGAAAAGATTGATGACACAATCAAACAAAAGTTTCAAGGTAGTTATCATCATCATCACACTACAGAATTAGTGTCCAGAATTGAAAGCCCTGTTCTACAATGTTGAGACTATTTTTGCAATGTTTATTCTCAGAATTCTGCTCATGTTTATCTTATTCTTTCCAGAAATGAATGAAAACCCAAATGCAACAGCAGATAACGACACAGATGACTTGCTGGTAAGCCCTGCTTCTTGCAATAAAGCCCATTTTTCATTGTTCACAAAAATAATAATCATCAAATGGATGTAATTAGAGGGAATTCAGTTTACATATACACAAAGCATAATAGAATATGAACTAGGGGTCATCACTCGCTTCGCTCGTTCGCCCCAGCCCGTCAAGTAAAAAAAGCTTAATCTGGTTGGCGCACTTTGTGCGCTGCATTCGCTTCGCTCATGCCTCTTTCAGCCCCACGTACAATGGGTTACCTCGCTGCGCTCGCCTGTCTATCTATAATCAAGAAACATTGACTGATAGGGCGCACTTCGTGCGCTGCATTCGCTTCGCTCATGCCTCTTTCAACCCCACGTACAATGGGTTAGCTCGCTGCGCTCGCCTGTCTATCTATTATCAAGAAACATTGACTGATAGGGCGCACTTCGTGCGCTGCATTTGCTTCGCTCATGCCTCTTTCAACCCCACGTACAATAAGTTAGCTCGCTGCGCTCGCCTGTCTATCTATTATCAAGAAACATTGACTGATAGGGCGCACTTCGTGCGCTGCATTCGCTAACGCTCATGCCCATACATACATACCTACATACATGCATACATACATACATACATACATACATACATACATACATACATACTATACCAACATACTATACCTACTATAAAATCATACTATACTACATACCATACCTACATACTATACCTACATACTATACCAACATACTATACCTACTATACTTACATACTATACCTACTATACCTACTATAAAAACATACTATACATACTATACCTACTATACATACTATAAAAACATACTATACCTACTATAAAAGATACTATACATACCATACCTACTATAAAAAAATACTATACCTACTATACCTACTATAAAAATATACTATACATACTATACCTACTATAACAACATACTATACCTACTATACCTACTATAAAAACATACTATACATACTATACCTAGTATACATACTATATAAACATACTATACATACTATACCTACTATACCTACTATACAAACATACAAACACTTGTGGAAAGTTTAAATGGGGAAAATCGTGCAAATAGCGCCTGAAAAACTCATAACTTTGACTTTGTTTTCATTGGGCCTAAGCGTTGCAAGCATGCCGAAGCAACGCCTACTACAAAAACTACAACTATTTCAACTCAAAATACTAAACAAAGCTATCACCTGTGTTCCCAATTGTTTCCTGCAACTCTCTAGGGTCTTTGAAACAATTAGCAGCTCTTTACAAAGAAAATTGAGCTCGTAAAACACTTTGAAAGGCGCCCTTTGTGTGCAAAACAAAAACACGCGTCTTCTCCAAAAGTACCTGCTGCAACCGAGGGCGAATAAAGAAAAACGACCGAAAATTCACATGCGTCGCCCGCAACCGAGGGCGAGAAACGAAAATCGATCGGCAACCCACGTGGGTCACGCGAAAGGAGCCAATGAAATTGCAGGAAAAAGCGAAACGGGTCACGTGAAGAACGAACAGTCTGTTCGAAAATGGAGTTCGTTACGCGAATTTGGAAGTTTCGCCACCGTAAACCGTAGTTTTTTCGTGATAGCACAATTAGCAGAATAATTAGTGGAATAATTCAAAATTTCAGGAGAAAATGGAAAAACAAAATCCATTACCCTGGTTAAATTAATAAAGTAAACTTTCTGTGTGAATTTCATTGCCATTTACTCACATACAAAAAAGCCTTTGTGATTACACGGTTCGCCGTTTCGGCCCATTCTTTTTGGGCGTTCGACCTATTGTTTCGGGTCGAATCTATTGTTATTGGCAGGGAAAGTGCGTCATCACGTGACATCGCAGAATAGTAATATTAGACTAGCCGGGGGCGCTCGCTACGCTCGCTTCCCGGAGTCCCTCAAGCAAAAAAAGTTTAATGTGGTTGGCGCACTTCGTGCGCTGCATTCGCTAACGCTCATGCCCTTTCCCATCCCACGCACAGTGGTTTGGGTCACCCTGGTTCCCCTGTCTATCTATTGTCACGATTGTAGTGTTTAACATGCATGAAAATTAGTTTTAGTGATCAGCCTCGTTTTCATTTGAAAATCATCGTTTTCATCAGGTAAGCCTCGTACTGATTGTACAGTAAATAAGATGCAAGATCAAAGTTTGTTTTGTTTTAGGGGGAACAACAGTTAGTCTGCTATTAGTTGAGTGCATGCATTGACACTTGGCTGTGGTAGGTTGTCAACCTAATACAAACAGTAAAGGATGATCTATGATGAGCTAGCCTGCTCGCAGACTCGACTGTGTCATTTTTTTCTCCTAGGATATTCAGTTGAATTTTATTGAGTTGAATTTTTGTCTGTTATTGGTCCAGTAGAGTCTGCTAAACGAACACGAAAAACTTGTTCTGGGTCACGTGTGGTTCCCAGGTTTTGGGAACCTGTTTTGATTGGCTGAAGTGTTTTCCTTTGTTCTCTCCCTCGCCTCACTTCACTTAGTAGATAATGGCGGAGAACTTATGTACCTTTTGTTGTGAAGAAATTCGCAATAAACACGATTTTAATTTGATTTTTGGAAAGTTCGATAGGAAGAAAGACATTGACGAATACCTTCGAACAGTCTTTACAGGAAATGATAAGATCGTATGCATCAGATTTTTACACATCAACAATCAGCATGAAATTGTGATCAAAGGATTGTGTGAAGGCAGGAAGTTTTTTACTTTTACTTTTGTCAAACACAGTCAAATTGATTATCATAACTTTCAATTCAGGAGACATGATTTTTAGACAAAGAGTCAATTTTTGCACGTGCGCGTGCCATCAATTCTAGGATTCCAGGTCGTTGTAGGTCTGCACATTCATCCAAATTGGGACTATTTGTATTTGTTGGCCTAAATTCGTCTGAAAAGTATCGTTTCTCAGGAATGCTTACAGGCGTTCTTTGAGAATGTACATTCGAAGTTTCTTGACCCACCACTTTACATTTTAAACGGGCTTTCAGGCTAGCTGCTACCTCTGCAAGTTTATTCTTTGTGTCAAGCCATTTCTTATTCAATGTTTATTGCGAATTTCTTCACAACAAAAGGTACATAAGTTCTCCGCCATTATCTAAGTGAAGTGAGGCGAGGGAGAGAACAAAGGAAAACACTTCAGCCAATCAAAACAGGTTCCCAAAACCTGGGAACCACACGTGACCCAGAACAAGTTTTTCGTGTTCGCTTAGCAGACTCTACTGGACCAATAACAGACAAAAATTCAACTCAATAAAATTCAACTGAATATCCTAGGAGAAAAAAAATGACACAGTCGAGTCTGCGAGCAGGCTATGATGAGCATCCAGAATTTAAATTAATGTTGACTTACAGAGGTATGGTTTTGTTTCCATGATAAGGTGATACTAATGCACTGGATTTTGACAAATCAATAGGTATGAAGTCTCCAATACTTGCATTTGTATAATGATGTGCATCAGTAGATCTACAAAGTGAAAGAGACAAATTATATTCTGTTTAGAATGTTGGTATAATACGATCAAGGTTAATAAGGAATTAGATTTGGATAAAATAGCCCTTGTGAGCTGAATATGTTGTTATTGAAAAATTGATCTTTCATAATTAGCGACTTTGTTTAACTGGAATAACAATTGGGACTTTATTCACTGTATTGTAACGTAGAATTAAGAATATATTAAAAGGCCTCATAGCCAAAATTAAGTGTGACTCTTGCAACACGGCAAAAGATTTCAACGGCTGGGATTGGTTTTACATTAGTTTCAATCATATAGAACATAAGGATAAGCACGGGACACCGTGGATAACGAATGCAAAAATACTTCATAATCATCATCAATGGGATGGGAATTGCATGGAGAAAGGAGTTTCATAGGAGTATTGGGCTTGGCTGGTGGTAAGGCAAAGAAGGCAGCCACAAAGTGAAAAGAAGCGACTGCAACATGTGGCTACAGGATTAAACACTCTTTGTGAAAACATTAATTAAATATAAAAAGCTATGAAACATAAGCGGAGTTGTCAATTTTGGCCTCAAGAAACTATATGTTATCAATGAGTGAAATACAATTGGCCTAAGCAATTATATGGGAACTTGAATAGGGTCAAACTAAAAATAAACACTACTTACTCCTGAGCTGCGGCAAAATGAATGTTTCTCTCAACTTTACTTTCTCTTATTTCAGCATCAAGTTCCGTTGCAATCCACAATTTGGGAAACGAATATTCGGAGAGCACAACCATCGGCATGATAAAATGCTACGTTGTCGAAACATAGCATAAATCAAAATCACACAACATATTCTATTGTTATGCAGCCTCGTTTTGACATAATTTTCTGATTGAGCTGGATTGGCTAACAATCAACCCAGCCCAAACCCAGCCCATGAAAAGAGAACTGAACTGAACAAAGAACATGCTGGCATTGCATTGCATCCTTCCTTTCTTCTTTTCTGCTCGTTCACTGGGGCACTGGCGAAGGTAAGTAGGTTTTCCACATCGTTTTATATCATTGTGATCGTTGAAGTTACATCTTTAAAATAAATCTGTAGCGTTTCTGTGAAGGTTTTCATTCATTTTCGCAGCGTATAAGGCTTGAGGAAATATAGTATTTTATAAAATCCCTTGAGAGTAGGCCACATTTAAGAAAAACGGAAGATAGAGTTAAGATACATTGTCTGCATTGGAAAATGAGATAAGATTCTGTGCTGCTTACGTTATAGTACATGTATTATTCTTGAATTTTAGGTAGTGCATAATTTGTGTGATGTGATGTCAATGAAGATAACTGTTGACTGGGTAAGTAAGTATTGAAATATGGGAGCCGATGACACATGCGAAAGGCCATCTAGTTCATTTATAAAGACGCGTTTTTGAAATACATTTCTTGCAAATTTTTAGGGCTTGTGTCACAGGATGTGAAAGGTACTGTTGGTGATGAATATTTCTTGGCGAAATATATATGTTGGGGAAATGCATGATTTTTCAAAGGTAGTCTTATGGTTATTTTTGCAATGTTATTATTATTAATTATTATTTTAATCTACCGTTGTAATACATCGTAATAACTGTAGA
>RQOL01000661.1:0-22446 GCA_013076295.1 Sanderia malayensis | reverse complement strand
AGGATGCTCAACACCAGTATGCGGATTTGTTCACCAGGATGCTGAATTGCTCAAAGCATTGCAAACCTTTATTGATTGCAAAGGAAGAATCAGCTCTACAACACTTTCCGTATTCCAAGAAAGATTTCCAGTTCTGTATGCCTTAATCATTTCCTTTCATGGTATGATGCCACCAAATGAGTTGATCCCGGTCTTAACAATGATGATTAAAAAAGCTGAAAATCCTTTCCTTGAGAATAGGGAAGTACAATTTAATCTCGTGGTTACGACAAAGAAGATAACTGTGATACTATGTTTTCGCACTGGCCAGCAATCCCGAGAATTAGGAACAGAGGCGTGTATGCAGTGGATAAAGACAAGAACGCGAAGAGTTGTTTGAAAATCAGCAGAGGCCATCCATCTCTCCTTCCTGGCATTTTCACAATGTTTTGTGAGCATGGTAAGTGATGGCATGGTACTCGGAGACTTGATGTTTTTAAGAAACTAGATGAGCCATATTTTTTTTCTTTCTGGAAGTAGCTCCCCAACTTGTGGACAGAAAATAAGAAAAAAGGCACATTTTAAAGATGAAACACATTGATGTTATTTTGATTGTTCTTGGATTACATATAACAAGAATTCTCTTGTTTATGTCCCACAGAAATATGCTATGGATTTGAGGTCATGCAAACAAATGAATCACCCGATGTCCCATTCAGGGTTATATTTACACGCTTTCAGGAAGGTAGGTAATCCTTACAAAAATCTTCTTATGAATCTGTTATTGCAGGGTTCAGTAAACAAGAATCTTAGCTGGACAGAAACTCCAGGGGTATTCCGAAACTTTCTATACGGGAGGTCCATGCCAGTATTTTATGTGACCTCAAATGTATTTATTGTTAGTTTACAGAACGCAACATAATGTTACTCCTTGAGACAATATCTAGCTACGCTTTATTGTCAACTTTCATGTATAACTTCTACAGCTGACAATTTTTCGAAGACTATATTCCAAATAAATGAAACTAGCTGCAATTTTTTCTTCCAGCACCACGAATAATAGTTTACGATAACGCATGTAATTTGCATGATTACTGTCTCAACCGCCAGCCCAATTTCTTCCAGCATACACAATTTCTAGTTGACGGCTTCACTGGAAAAACCATACAGGTAATTTTGAAAAGCCTTTTATTAAAACTGAATTGACAGATTGAGCCTCAGGTACCTTGTTACCCGCTAGACATTAAATCAAAATCAATTTTGGTTTTCAAAATGGTTCATTGCATACATCAATCATAAAATGTAGAAATATTATCTAATCCATACCTTTTTGGACATTTTATAATCCCAGCACGGATACAACAATAGGAAAACCTTTTATTGTGTTAAAAAAGAACTGTTCGTTACTTTTAGCTTGCAGCAGTGGATACAATTTGGACCGATATCCTTTACTTCAGTCGCTGAACAGTCAGATCAACGAACAAGTAAATTCATGCCTAAAGAGGATTAAGCCATCACTTTCGTACATGACCCATAAAAACTTCATGATACATTGTGCATTTTTTCTCTGGTATCGAAATTTGCTCACTGTAGAAAAAAACAGTAAAACGTGATAGCAGTTTGTTGTAGTGAGCATGGAACAGGTAAGCAAATTACTTTATTATCGATTCACTATCGAAAAATCTTAGCATAAAATCAAAACGATGAAATTTGGTTGAGAATGATGATCCTGTGGAAAAAACCGAAAAACGTTCCGTTTCCACAGGAGTGCATCTGGGGAGTTTATTGTTGCGTTACAGCGTGTTTTTGGCATTTATAGTAGATAAGCGTTCTATTAGCAGTTTACTATCGAAAAATCTTTGCATAAAATCAAAATGATGAAATTTGATTGAGAATGATGATCCTGTGGAAAAAACCGAAAAACGTTCCGTTTCCACAGGAGTGCATCTGGGGGAGTTTATTGTTGCGTTACAGCGTGTTTTTGGCATTTATAGTAGATAAGCGTTCTATTAGCAGTTTACTATCGAAAAATCTTTGCATAAAATCAAAATGATGAAATTTGGTTGAGAATGATGATCCTGTGGAAAAAACCGAAAAACGTTCCGTTTCCACAGGAGTGCATCTGGGGGAGTTTATTGTTGCGTTACAGCGTGTTTTTGGCATTTATAGTAGAAAGCGTTCTATTAGCAGTTTACTATCGAAAAATCTTTGCATAAAATCAAAATGATGAAATTTGATTGAGAATGATGATCTTGTGGAAAAAACCGAAAAACGTTATTTCCACAGGAGTTCATCTGGGGGAGTTTATTGTTGCGTTACAGCGTGTTTTTGGCATTTATAGTAGATAAGCGTTCTATTAGCAGTTTACTATCGAAAAATCTTTGCATAAAATCAAAATGATGAAATTTGATTGAGAATGATGATCCTGTGGAAAAAACCGAAAAACGTTCCGTTTCCACAGGAGTGCATCTGGGGAGTTTATTGTTGCGTTACAGCGTGTTTTTGGCATTTATAGTAGATAAGCGTTCTATTAGCAGTTTACTATCGAAAAATCTTTGCATAAAATCAAAATGATGAAATTTGATTGAGAATGATGATCCTGTGGAAAAAACCGAAAAACGTTCCGTTTCCACAGGAGTGCATCTGGGGGAGTTTATTGTTGCGTTACAGCGTGTTTTTGGCATTTATAGTAGAAAGCGTTCTATTAGCAGTTTACTATCGAAAAATCTTTGCATAAAATCAAAATGATGAAATTTGTTGAGAATGATGATCCTGTGGAAAAAACCGAAAAACGTTCCGTTTCCACAGGAGTGCATCTGGGGGAGTTTATTGTTGCGTTACAGCGTGTTTTTGGCATTTATAGTAGAAAGCGTTCTATTAGCAGTTTACTATCGAAAAATCTTTGCATAAAATCAAAATGATGAAATTTGATTGAGAATGATGATCCTGTGGAAAAACCGAAAAACGTTCCGTTTCCACAGGAGTGCATCTGGGGGAGTTTATTGTTGCGTTACAGCGTGTTTTTGGCATTTATAGTAGAAAGCGTTCTATTAGCAGTTTACTATCGAAAAATCTTTGCATAAATCAAAATGATGAAATTTGGTTGAGAATGATGATCCTGTGGAAAAAACCGAAAATCGTTCCGTTTCCACAGGAGTGCATCTGGGGGAGTTTATTGTTGCGTTACAGCGTGTTTTTGGCATTTATAGTAGATAAGCGTTCTATTAGCAGTTTACTATCGAAAAATCTTAGCATAAAATCAAAATGATGAAATTTGATTGAGAATGATGATCCTGTGGAAAAAACCGAAAAACGTTCCGTTTCCACAGGAGTTCATCTGGGGGAGTTTATTGTTGCGTTACAGCGTGTTTTTGGCATTTATAGTAGATAAGCGTTCTATTAGCAGTTTACTATCGAAAAATCTTTGCATAAAATCAAAATGATGAAATTTGATTGAGAATGATGATCCTGTGGAAAAAACCGAAAATCGTTCCGTTTCCACAGGAGTGCATCTGGGGGAGTTTATTGTTGCGTTACAGCGTGTTTTTGGCATTTATAGTAGATAAGCGTTCTATTAGCAGTTTACTATCGAAAAATCTTTGCATAAAATCAAAATGATGAAATTTGATTGAGAATGATGATCCTGTGGAAAAAACCGAAAAACGTTCCATTTCCACAGGAGTTCATCTGGGGAGTTTATTGTTGCGTTACAGCGTGTTTTTGGCATTTATAGTAGAAAGCGTTCTATTAGCAGTTTACTATCGAAAAATCTTTGCATAAAATCAAAATGATGAAATTTGATTGAGAATGATGATCCTGTGGAAAAAACCGAAAAACGTTCCGTTTCCACAGGAGTTCATCTGGGAGGGGGGCTTGTTGTTGCTTTAAAGGCTACTTTGTTGTATTTACTGTAAATAAACGTTATTTTTACAGTTTTACATAAAAAAAATCATAACTAGAAACTAAGTCCTACCTCATATTTTCTTTTTCAGCTGTTGAAGGTTGTTTTGATGCTGATACATGTAGCGTAGGATTTTTTTCCTAAGATTGTCGCCAATGTTAAATCCATCTGTGATGAGCAGCTTAGAATCTTCGTCTATAGTATATTCCTGATAAAAATAATATGTTAGTTAATGTTTTTCTTATTAGTTATTACGATTATCAATCTTTTATAAGAAACCCTTTTCAGCCAAGAAACTGACCAGGCAGTTTGAAACCTGCATATTTTATCAATAATGTGTACACCATAGTATTAAGATGTACTATACGAAGCTTACTTCATTCATTATACTCTCTATGTAGAACAGCAGGAACACGCCACAATCATCTTTACGGACTTGGACTGGTATCTAAAATAAAAATTTTCATCTCATCTTTTCGGTTCTGAAGGCTGAAATATCTAATAACCAATATTACATCGTTAATCCAAAGAGTAGTTATGTTTAAACGTCCTTAATGAAGAAAGTTTAGTTTCATTACCTTGCAGTCTATTTCATAGAACTTGGTAACTTGTTTTTCCGTTGTAATTTCGATATGGTTAATGAACTTTGCAAAGGTCATTAAATTGTCATTGCGACAACCTTCTGGATTTAAAGAATCTAAGGTACACATCCTGTAGAAAGCAGTTGCAAGTTAGAGAGTAGAAGAAATTACTTTAGGCATAGCTACGTTTTGAAAAGGCTTCATTCTTGTACTCACCATCCTGATCTCAGGAAAATACGAAGAGGATCCAATGCCATGCAGAGCTGAAACGGTTGAAAATAGTAATTATGAAATTGTTGTACTAAACAAATTTCAAAGCTGAATGATGTGACAGATTAATGATTACAAAACTTCTGCTATAGCAGAGCAGATTGTAAATGAAAGTAGCTGAAACTATATACGTTATCGGCAAATTTTGCTTAATTTTTTAAGTTGGCTTGTTTATTTGCTTGTTAACTTGTTTATGTGTCTGTTTAGATGCAAACATGTTTGTCTACTTGTTTACTTCATTGCTCGGCTATTGTTTGTTGTTTACTCATTTGCCTGTTTAAGAAATGTTTTTCTTATGTTTCTTTGTTATGTTATTCCCTTGGTGTGTTTAATCTCGTAACGAATGCTTCCTGTATTTAGCTATCTTGAGAATAACTGAGTATTATAAAAGCGCAGACAAATGTGCGATTTGTCAGAAGTGCTTTCAGGGCACACCAAGCTATACATGGCTTGCTATGTAGTTGCTGGTTAGGAAAATTTTCGGTAAGTCTGTGTTTTTTATGGATATTTGATAAATTTATGTAGATTTTTATGCGAGTAAAAACTGTATTTGATCAGGTTGAATATTGAATAATTTTATTGATTGCAGTTAATCGATGAACCAGAATCGCATTAACAAACCCTGTTCATTGTGGCAACTACATACTCATATAGTTTCACAGCAACAGGACATTGTCGCTTACCTGGAAGCATAAGGAAAGATTACTAGCTCGTGTGCAAGAATATCGTCTCTTGGAAATATTTTATGGTGAGGTTTGCGGCCTTCTACGATGTCGTTTGAATGGTGAGTATCAGCAACAAATACATTTGATTCTTGACATGTAGTATTTTGTAGTATGCTAAGATAAAAAACATGAATAGTCAGTTGACTGTAAGATGTCATGCAAGAAAACCAAAATTTTTGAGGGGTGGTAAAGCATAAGTTCTATCCTACTTGAAACTATTAAGTTGAAAGTTCATAGATAACAATATCGTTGGGATGGAAAAAAGCATTAGCTAATTATCAACGTAAAAAAGGTCTCCAACCGTATATAAAAATTGATGACGGATGATGTTAACCCAAAGGAATGAAGACAGAAGACGTCGAACATCGATAGTATCACTACCGACTGTGACGATGTAGGCTTTGCAACTGCTTCTGGCCAGTTTAGAATGCTGTTTTGGAGAAAATATTGAAAATCCAAGTTAAACCGGCGGAAAATCTCTGTGATAGTTAGTATCATGAAAATAACAGAATTTTACATTATAAAGACAGGAAACTAACTGCAAATCCGGATTAGCTACATTGTATAGTCACCTAAAGGTATCATCGAAGTGAATAGCGATTGCGTTTATATCATTTTTTATGGCATCTTTAGTAGCCTCGTCAATACAGCAAATGAAACTTTTTCTGTTTGCATTGACTCCACTGCAAACTGCATGGTAACAGAGTTTGCACCTTTTGCAAAAGACCCACTCCTCTTTTTCACCAACTAATGCATGACAGCCAAGCTTCTTTGATGCTGCACACATTCTCTCCTTTACGCTTGCTTTCAATGAAGGAGCAGACGCTCTCTTTCCTGAAAAATGGTTTTCGGCACAACGGTTAATGAAATAACGGAATGCTGTTCATGAAGCAAGTATTTGAAAACGTTTACAATAAATCATATATCTCACCGACTTTCCAAACGAGTGGTATGTAATGATTTGGGAAAGGGCTTTTGCCAACAGACACAAACATGACATTTATTGGCTCATTCAACTGGGAACAGCAACATAAGCAAGGAATCATTAATCCATGAAAAAATTCATTAAAAGAACAGTGCGTATTAATACTTCGGCCAAGTACTGTTGCCAAAAACCTTACGTGTAGAAGACCTGAAATCATGATAGTAGAAAGTAGAATCAACACAGTAACAGTAGTTAGCCTAACGACAAATACACACAACTGAACATAGCTAGCTTCCATTTTATGCTTACCAGAAAAGCTCTTTTCTTTTGGTAATTTCCATTATTTCCGACTGTATTGTGTACTTCAGAACATCAGAGGCTGTTGCACGCGAAAGATGGTCTATTTTCGTACACACCAGGAGTTGACATTGAGTATAACATTTGCAATGCACAATCTCGAGTCAGAAATCGCTCACGATACTGACAAAAAAAATATTTCTAATCAAAAACGAAGAAATTGCTAATGACTTCACCAGACTTGGTGATTGTTATTTGTAAATGAAAATGGCTGCCATTTATTTTACACACTTTGGTATGTAACAAATATTAATAAACTTCTCAGCTTACCTCTTAGAGCTTACCTCTTCAACATAGTGTCTCCAATGCCGAATACCCTCGGCAGCAGCAACTAGTCGTAGTATGGGAGAAACGACTTCTGTTCCAAACATCAACTTTCCCATCAAATTAAATAGACAGTCTCCATTTCCGATAGCCGTCAGTGGTGCTAAACCATATGGAATGAGTGCATCTTTTTCAAATCTAGCATGAAGGATAATAATAAGACTATGGCAACTTCAACTACATAGTTAAAAGGAATCCACTATGGCAACGAAAATTTTAAGTACTTTAAATTGGCAATTAGCAAATGGGTTTACCTTTTATTAACAACTTTCTCACGATTCGGCATTGTTCTTAGTGTGAACTCGTCAGTATGCCTAGATAAAAATACCCTGCATTGCCGTAAAAAGTACTCATCCACTTCTCCCATCTTGTCAACAAAATCAGCCCAACCATTGCTCTGCACTGAATCTAAATACTCTTTCGCTTGTAATACCTAAATAACAGAAGAAATAATACCCTTCCTAATCCAGTGCAATAAAGTACAAATTTTGCAAATATATTCTCTTTTTATTCCACAGCTATTGCAACAAATATCTTAATTAGATACTGAAAATCAGTAATATATGTAGTAGCTACTGACTAGTTGGCTGGCTTGCTCACGCGGTATTGTGTTCGGAAATTCAGCCGGAAATGTTGCCGCTTTCTTTAGGTAGGTGATTTTCTGCATATTTAAAAGAATATATACGCTCAAATATGCATATGAGTAGAGAAAGATAATCCGACTCTTTTGCAATAACCTCTACTGCCGTGAGTAGAGTAGGTAGCTACAGACAGCTCGTTTGTTCGAGATAGTTTATGATAAATTAATTCACTTTTTGTCTACCTCGACTGTCAAAAGTTGATTGTGCATGCTTGCATGCTCGACTGAACGTTCAATTTCAGAACGCTTTTGTTTTAGAACAAAAGACATTACGTTTAAATGCTACGTTGCATTGTTTCATTTGTTTGTGTTTAAATTAGTTTTAGTTGATTTATTCGCTTAGAAATTCATTGTTGGGTAAAGCCTTATCATGGAAGGTTGTTGAATTTATAAAGTTCATAACAAGAATTAAAGGCAAGTAAAATAAATCATGAACTGTGTTCTTTACTGTTTCTTGTAGACATGGAGGAGACAAGCTTGTAATTTCCGGGGGATCTTCATCCTAAAAATGAATAGCAACAAAATACAACGTTGTTCGTCTCACTCCATGAAAAATAAAGTAATATTATCATTCAATTGTACATGTCTAAAACTTCCTAGCATAAAACTTTCTTTTGAATATCTACTTTCTTTTGGGTCAGTTGTTTCGATATCAAATGGCTGCAAAAAAGAATTCAATTGCGATAAATGTAAACAAAGTAAAGAACAACTCACTCCCATTGGTCGTTTGTTTATTTGCAGAGGACAATTAACATATACTTGCAGTTTTATACCTCTTCAGTGGGCAAAGAAGGAGTGCTTGTTGGAGATAAACAAACTTCTGGATTTTCTTTTGATAACTAGAATGTTTGAATTGAAAGTGTTAATTCTGGTGCAACTTTTATATTTATGCAAAAGTGATAAAAATCCTTGCAAAAAAAGCGTGTGGAATAGAAAAACTAAGGTCCTAGAAATAAAAACTGTAATGATCCAGAAATTCAAATAATTTGAGGATGGCCAAGAAATTTACATCAACTTCTTCTTGTGTTTCATCTGACATTGCTTGATCCACTTTGCTTGAAGGCTGAACAAAAAAATGGAACAAGGTTCAATCTGGATACAGCTTCATTAAGCACTTGGAAGTAATGGCGTAAGATTAGGAAATCGTAAAATGATTTTGAGAGAAATTTCGAGATATGTAGGATTTATTGTAATCTATGTAATACTTACTTTACCGCTGTGCGAGATATTGTTACAGCGTCTTAAAAGGAAAATTTAATGGAATCAGGAGGGTGAATGGATTCATAGCATAAAACTAAACGAATAGCTACTCAGATGCAGTCATTAAATTTACACTGTAAAGAATGTACTTGTCAATGATGTCTCTCCGCATTGCTTCGCTTAGAACCTTAATCTGGTCCACTTCAAGTACTGGCTTGTCTATGGGAAAAAAATGTCTTGATTCATTTTCAAAGTATGAGAAAAAAGTAATCCGTAATCTACAATACGTGTGCGAAAACTAGAAGTTGAGCACAATATGTATGAATCTTTGCATTATGAAGTACTATTATTTAACGCCGTGATCACTCATTATTTACAGTGTATCTAAGTAAAGTGCTTAAAATTTCTCCACTATAAGAAGCGTCTTGCCTTCTGTAGCATGTCGTTCTCGAATGTTTGGTGAAGAAAAAGGCACTTCTGCTGGCCACCATTCTGGCTTATTCTCTTTCTCGTGAGTTATTCCCCAGAACCTAGACACTCTTTTGCCACCTGTCGTGTAGTTGAGAACAAGCCAACGAAGGTCATCCATAAGGATATGAGGTACCCCTTTTTCTGCAATACAGAGGAATCAAATTCATTTTCTTTCACATACATTTTTCATATGAATAGGCTTGTACTCATGCATCAGATAAATAAGTGGTTACTCACTGTTTAGTTATCAATAATGAGTATGACATTATAGGAGCGAGATACATAAAACTGAAAGTTTGATCATATTGCTGCAGAAATTATTACCAACCAATCAGAGTTTTGCATAAATCATCATTGACATATTTCTCACTAATTGTCGTCTGTGTCTGTTGATGGGCTTCATTGTGGCTTATGGCACTGTTAATCAGATTGTGAACCTCTTTTGACGTTCTAAAGGCTTCTTCTAGCTTTGCATTTCCTATAATCAAGAATAACTGTCTATGACATAACAAGTCTCATCTTGTTTGAGCTCAATAGTGAAATCATGACTGTCTCATTATGAAATTCAGAGCACATATAGACATGTGGGATTATCATATGTAGCCACAACTTTTAGAAAAGAAATATTACTAGTTGTAATTGTTTTTATATCACTATAGTTTACAATGTAGATTTTTGCATTTTTTACAGGCAATACATTATTGCTGTTTCCCGACACAATACAAACTGATTCACACTTTTCTGACTGGTGCAACTCGCTCCAGGTATGGGTTTATAATTTTGTCCAGTTTTTGTCTCGGTCTTTTTGTGACGTTTCATACTCTGCAGTGTCAGATGAAGAAATCATTCACAGTTCAGAAGTTTTACAATGTGTATTTGGCTTTTCTTGCAAGTACACAATACATGTTTATATACTTGCAATTTTATTACTTTTTATTTGCATTCAATCTGTTTCTGTGAATAGGGTAAAATCCTTTAAATCTCCTTCACCATAGTCAGGTGAAGTTACTGCAGTTGCCTGGCAATTAGCAAGTGTTCAAGGGCTATGTTGGCCTAGAAACCTGTATTTAAGAAATAAAGGATTTACATACAGCTCTACCTACCTACAAAATGAAATTCATTTTTCTACTTGTAAATAAGAAGGGCTGGAAAACTTGATAGTGTGTTTTTCAACCTAAGAACCTTGACAGATGAGAAGAGAAAATTACATCTTTAAAGAATATGCTTTTGCAAATCAATAAAACATTGTTAACAAAACAACAGGAATACAGTTGCTCATAAATAAATTACTTATACATTAAAGTGAATTATAACAAATACAGATTATTGAATTACAGTGAACTCTTAAATTTGTAGCAGAGGAAGTCAAAATTACAATAAAATGTAAGCTCTACTGAATCCCCCTAGTTACTTACTTAACATCAAAGGTACAAGAGTGGGCTTCATGGTGAGGGACCTAAGTGGCGAGGGGGATTGATCCAGATTGGGGGCTTTTCTAATTTCTGCTTTGAAAGGGTGGCTTATTGCATATGGAGGCTAATACAGATGATCCTAAAATATTTTTATGGGAAATAAAATTTCTGAATGGTTGGGTTGAAGCAACAGCAAATCTGTCAGACATTTCTCAGCTTTCTTAACATTTATAATAAGACATTTTCCGATTAATAGACATCATTATAATGTACATATATTATTGTACTCTAAATTACAGGACAGGACAGGGGTGCTGCCAGGTGCTGGGGGGACTTGCCCCACCCCCAGCCCTACCCAACCAATAATTTGCTAAATGATCGCAACGCAATAGCAGCACATATACAGGCTCAAAGACCGGAGCTACTTACATGGTTCTCTAAACGTTTAATTTTGCAATTATAGGTTTGCAACTTAGACCTCTTTGTCGCAACGAGCTTTGGTCTAGGCACTCGTCCTTGTGCCTGTCGTTTCCTTGGTGCACTTTCTCTCGCTGCATCATTATCCGAAACATCCGAATATTCCACAGACTCTTTGGGCTCTCTGTCATCACTCGAAGAAGAATTCTCCTTGTCCATCTTTTTAAATTTTCATGCAATATCACACACAATGTTCTCCCAAAACCAGAAAGGTTGCTATCCCCAACAGAACAATTTCACAACAAGCTAAACACAGGGATGAAAAGGACAAACATTATTGGTGACTCATCATTTTTTCCACAGCTGTGGAACATCGTTTTCCAGTATATGAAATACCTGCATTGACTGTAAAAACCTTAGTACTTGGCTGGCATCAAAACAAGAAGTGTACCTTGGAAGAGATGGTCTAAGTTTAAATATTCCGCGCATAAACCTTTTAACTAAGGGTTTCTTCCCAAAAGTGAGTCCTTCATCAGTTTTAAAAATTAACGATAACGCTGATCTGGCAGTGTTTATGACTGAATAACCCCTATTGTTGTCATGATATAATTCCGTGAGAAATTCAATTCCCTGTACAAGTGATGCTGCATAGGGTAGTATATCCTTTGTGTTACAATATTCAATCCATTTGTGTATGTATGATTGATATTGTTTGTTAGTTCCATCTGCCAAAGAACTTAAAATTATCTCCATGGCAGCATTTGATAAATTCTTTTCCTTCAGTTTTTTGCGGAGATGTGACAAGCCAGAAGTTGAAGCTTCTTGGACATCGGATGTATTTCCTTTTTGTTGTTCGGAAGCTACAATAGATTTTTGCTAGGAGGCAAAATAAAGGGTTTTGATATTTGCATTTGTGCTATAAGAGGGTACCATTGTTGGTTAGGCCAGTCTGGCACAATTATGATTCCCTCAGCTTTGTCAAAGTACACTTTTTGTAATGTTTTAGAAATCATGCTAAAAGGTGGAAAACATAAAATTTCCATTTTTCCCAAGGTATCAAAAAAGAATTTACTGCCATCGCCTCAGGGTCAGGTCGGTATGATACAAATGGCTTCAATTGATAGTTTAACCGACTCACAAATAAGTCTATGTCCGGCTTGAAAGGAAGTGCTCTGCACAATGCAATAAATCGATTTTCTGAGAGCTTCCATTCTAATTGCATTGCTTCCTTCCTAGATTCTTCATCTGCTTCAATGTTATGCTTGCCAGGCAAGTGTGTTGCTGAAAGCCATAAATTTTTTATTATGGCTTGTTCCCAGATTTCTTTAGCTACTTGATTACAATTTTTTGAGTGAGAAGTTCCTATTTTATTGATGGCGTGAACCGTTGTCGTATTATCAGATAGAACTTTTAAATGAGTGTTTGTCAGGGTTGCCAGATGGCTGAAACGGTCCTCGGCCAAAAGTTTCATGGTTGGCGGCCAAATTCGCCCAAATAATTTTGTTGTTGTTGTAGTTCAAAAGCAACACACAAAAACCATTTTATCCAACCGCGAACCCAGGGCCCTTTAGAACACATATGGAAAATAAGAACAAATTAACAGAAACGGCGGTAGATTGCGGTAACTGGAAAAAATCATAAACACTGGTAAATTGTGAACATCGATACCGAAAGGCAAAAACAATTGAAATCTCAGGATGTTATGAAGTGTTAATTTTAATGTGTCATATGTTTTATTGTATTAGTCTTCATATTTTTCAGTTCTCACCTTTAATCGGTGATCTTTGCTATTTTGCATGAATCAAGTCATTTCCATAGAAAAATTGAACCTTGGGAATTTTATTTTTAAAACAATGGATTTCGGGATTCTTTGAGCCTTAACTTGGGAATTTTGAACATTCCAATCTGACAACTCTGCTTTAGTTAGTCAATTTGTCAGCAACTTCTTTAAATCGAAAATTTGAGAAAAGGTACAGCTGACGATTGATTGTGAATTATTTGTTATTCAACGAACAAACGATATGGCTTGAAAATGGAAGGGTAGTTATGAAAGTGCACGCAAGTATCATAAAACATGGGAAGATAAGTTCGCTTGGGTGTCCAAAGCAACTGATGGTAGTGAGAATGTCTACTGTAAGCTGTGTCATGTTCAGGTGCAACCAAAGGTATCTCGTCTAACGGACCACGAAAAATCAAAAGGGCATTCAACAAGAGCCAATGCATCCAAAACCAGTCAACGAATTCCATTTACAAGAAATCCAAGCAGAGAGGAAAAGATTCAGAAGCTTGAAATAGAACTGGCCGTCGCTATCTCCTGTCATTGCTCGACGATTTCTGTTGATCACCTTGGAGAGTTCATGAAAAGGCATGGAAAAGGAAGTGCGCTTGAACACTTGCAGCTGCATAGAACCAAATGTAGCAAATTGATTTCAAAAGTTATTTCTCCAGCCCTTCATGAGAACCTGAAAGATGCAGTTCGCGACAAGAAATATTCTGTTCTGATAGATGAGTCGACTGATGTTTCTTCTGAAAAGAATCTGTGCGTAGCGGTTCGATATTTCGATGAGGCAAGAGGGACAATTGCCACGGACTATGCTGGACTTATTTCAGTCTGTGGAGCTAAGGGGAGCGAGCTTTTTGCACATCTCAAGACTACATTGGAGGAAATGGGGATGAGCTTGTCTAATTGTATTGGTTTTGGCAGCGATGGGGCGTCGGCGATGATTGGACAGCATGATTCAGTCTGGTCAAGGATAAAAGCGGATTCCCCTGATTGCCAGCTAAACCGATGCATTTGTCATTCTCTTGCTTTATGCATTGAAAAAGCATTTGAGAAAATGCCATCCAATCTTGGTTACCTTCTGGCGGAAATTCCAAAGTGGTTTCACAAAAGCAAAATTCGCCGAGAAGCTTTCAAGGACTTGTTTAACACAATGGATCCCAACGAAGAACGAAAGGGAATGCCTCTACCTTTTCAGAAGACGTCTGCTATAAGATGGCTCGTTCGTGGCAAGGTCATTTACCACCTTCTTGTCAATTGGGAAGAGTTAAAGGCGTATTTTTCTTGTGTCATACCAACAGCTGATGCCTCATGCCGCTATAAAGCCAGAGAAATACTGGGAATGCTCAATGATCAAGTCAACTTGCTCTATTTCCACTTTGTGTCCCCACTTGTGACTGAATTTGAAAGAGTTAACTCGCTATTTCAAGCAACTGATGTTGAAGGAGAGGAAATGGAAAAAGAACTAACATTGCACTATAAAAGCTTGAAAGCACGAATGTACAATGAACATGGAGAGTTGCTACCAGCCAACAAAATTGAGTTTGGAGCAAAGTTTATAAGCGAGCTGATCAAGTTTGAAAACTCTGACACCAGAGGCAAGGTAATGGAAGTAAGGCAAAGATGTGCAGACATGCTGGCAGAGGCTCTGGTTCAAGTGGAAAAAAGGTTGCCGCAATCCAAAGCAATTTTCAAAGGTCTCAGCAGCCTTTCAACAAACAAAGTTTTGAGCCAGACATCAAGAGTAGCATTTGCCGACCTACCAATGCCTCATCTGCGAGATATCAACCAACGTAAAACCAAAGAACAATACAGAAAAATTATGCATGTTGACTGGAAGGAAGAAGCTGTTTTTGGTGGAAGTATTCCATCAGAGACAGTAGAATTCTGGTCAAAAATACTTCAGCACCAAACGTCCTCAGGGTCTGTGCCATTTAAAGAGCTGGCAATGTACGCACTTTCCTGTTTGGCAACACCAGTTACCAATGCCGTTGTTGAAAGAGTTTTTTCTGTTGTGACAGCAGTAAAAACAAAGCTGCGAAATCGTTTGAGCACAGAAATGTTAGATGGCATCATTCGTATTCGTACAAGGCTGCACTTTCAAGGCAAATGCTGCAGAGATTTTGTTGTCACGCTCAATATGCTTGCAAGATTCAACTCAGAAAGGATGTACACGACAACGAATTTGGAGACACCAATAAATGAAGATGAAAATACAACGAACGATGATGAACTTATGATATTAAGTTGTATTTGAGAACATTTGTTTATTTTATTCTATTTCTATAACATTGTTGACAAATATGGTTTCTGTATTTGCTTTTTCTTGCTTAAGCCCAAATTCGACCAAACTTTTTTCTGACGCCCAAATTTTTTTCTCGCGCCCAAGAGACTTTTTATTCGCCCAGAATTGCAACATTTGGGCGCGAAATCGCCCAAATGGCAACCCTGGTGTTTGTCACATTTACAAGAGATTTAATTCCAAAAAGTACAGCTTTGAGTTCAAGAACATTTATGTGCAGTTCACTTTCTTTTTGTGACCATTGACCTCCAGTTTTAGTTTTCCCAAATGTTGCTCCCCAACCTATTTTACTGGCATCAGTTGTTAAACAATAAGTAGGATTTTGTATGTAAATATTATTGGAAGCAGTATCTATATTTTTAGCCCACCACATTATATCCTGCTTGGCTTCGTTTGTCAGGCTCATTGTTGAGTCCCATTGCATATTATTGCATTTTAATGATTGGGTTTTACACCATTCTAAATTTCTATAGTGAAGCATACCAATTCAATTCAATTTATTTCAATTCAAGCTTTTAATTACAGGTGAAAAATAAAAAAAGATATTATGATTAAGGATAAGCTTTGGACACCTGAAAAAAACTCAAGAGAGCTATCGAGTCAGGTGCCTTTTGTTAAATTACTTGCCAACATTGGTACAAATTTAAATTATATGAATTGAATTTTCAACAGTAACAGTAACAGTAAGAAATAAAAGAAAGAAAAGTAAAAATAAGAAATAAAAAGAAAAGAAGAATTTCAATAATCAATGTAACTAAAATTGAGTTCTAATAACAATATAGCATTATTAATTATTATGTAATCATTAAAAAGTTAGAACTAAGATTGAATTTCATTAAATTAAATACAAAAAATAAAATATAAAATATAAAAGCCAAAGTATACTACATAACAGCGAATAGCTACCTATCATTTTAATAATTTTTGTGATATGAGGGAAAGTAATAATTTTATCTAGGATTTGTTTTCTTTTCTAGGAGCCATAATTTAAGAAGCTTTTTGAAAGTAAATTTTTTGTTGCAACTTTTTATTTCATTTGGAATGTCATTCCAAATTTTAACACCATTGTTGATGACACTATTTTGTTTCGAGTTTGTCCTCATAGCGGGCTGAGAAAAAGAACCTGAGGTTGCTTGTCTGGTTTTTATGGAATGTTTATTCCTTGTTAATTGAAATAGATCACAAAAATGCTTTTCTAAATTATTGTTATTTATATCAAACATAAATTTGGCACACTCATTTTTGTAGCTGTCTTCAAGACATAACAATTTTAGTTTGTTGAAAAGGGGCTGACTGTGAGCAATTCTTGACTCAAAATTTATCAAGCGTACAGCACGTTTCATACTTTTCGTGAAGGATCTAATATACTGTTATATGTTCCTCCCCAATTTATTATGCCGTAGTTAATATGTGGTTGAATGAAAGCGTTATAAATGCTAATTAAGGCATCTTTGCCAACGAAGTGTCTCAAAGGAGCTAATATACCAACACACTTTGATATTTTGAAATTAACTTGTTGAATATGGCTTGACTTGTTGAATATAATATTAACTTGTTAACCAATCTAGTGCAACACCCCTTACTCCATAATACTCTAATTTGTATGAAAGAATTTCGTGGTCAACCGTATCAAATGCTTTCGCAAAATCGAGAAAAATACAACAAGAAAATTGCTTGTGTTCAATTGCATTTATTAGTTTCTTTGTGACGTCTAGTATTGCGAGTGTAGTGGATTTATTTTTTTGAAAACCAAATTGATGATTGTAGATAACCTTGTTGTTTTCAAGGAAGTTGTTTAGTCTAGTATACATAAGTTTTTCTATAATTTTATTAAAAATTGGAAGAAGGGATATAGGGCAATAATTTGTCACTTCCATTGGCGAATTGGCCTTGTATATTGGTATTACTTTGGCATACTTTAAGATCTTAGGGCAGTAATCTGTAGAAAATGACTCATTTATGAGTATTGTTAATGGTGCTGTTATTTGATCTTTGATTACTTTGACCATCTTAATTGGGATATCATATGCATCAGCCGATTTTTTTATATCTAAATTGTTAATTTGATCGCTAACTTCAAACTCTGAAACGGGACTAATAAAAAAGCTACTAGATTGGCGATTGGGTAGATAATCAGTGACATTTTTTTTAGTGTTTCCTAATTTACTTACTAAATCCTGGGCTATTCCAGTAAAAAATTTGTTGAAATGGTTCGCCACCGTTTTCTGATTACTGATAACACTGTTAGCAATTTTTAAAGAGATATCGTTTGATTTTTTCTTGGTTGTTTTTTGTAATAGGTCATTAATACCATCCAGATTTTCTTGGAGTTCTTTTTGCAGTTTTCAAAATAATCGATAAAGTAGATTTGTTTGCTTTTCCTCAACAGATGATTCAACATATCTCTGTAATATTTATATCTTTGATACCAAAATTTCTCTTTTGATTTTAGAAATCGCTTATAAAGTTTGTTTTTAATAGAAATAGATTTTAAAATACCAGTAGTGATCCAAGGCTTTCTTTTTAGCTTGGCTTGTCGTTTGGTTACTTTTTTGAAGGGTGCATATTCATTAATTGTATTAAGTATACTATCTTGGAAATGCTCAAATTTTTCTTCTAGATTTATATCGGACACCGGTAAAAGGTCTTTTGATTGGATTGCAGAAACATACTCATTTTCATTGAAATTTTTAAAATCCTTTTTAAATTCTGGTTTTGGTTTGGTTATACTTATTTTTTGGTCAAGGACAACAAAATTAGGCATGTGATCGGAAATTTTTGCAATTAAATTACCACTCCGCGCATTATTATCAATGGAATTTATGAAAATGTTGTCAATAAGGGAAGGTTTTTGAGTTTCGGTGAATCTTGTTGGTTTCAAAATCAGTGGTTTCAAAAAATTAGCGTACATTGTGTTTAAAAAATCTTCAACAATAGGTTTACTTTGGAAAGCTAGCAAGTCAAGATTGAAATCACCAGAAAGTATAATTGTTTTGTTTTCCTTTGTAAGTTTCCTTAAAGTAGAAGAAAGAAACTCTAAGAACTGCGTTGGATCTCTGCGAGGGTGATTATAAATTACCCCCAATATCAGGTTAGCATCTTTTTTGTTCTCAATTTCTACCCAAAATGCCTCGTATCCGCAGTTAACAGATTTAAATGACTTATTGAGATCATTTCTCAATAGATATTTCAAGTTATCTTTGATAAAAAAGCCACAACCCCCATTTCTACTGCTGCCTTGAATTCCCTTATAGGGATGAAAACCAGGAATAAACAGATTTGAATGTCTGGCATCGTTAGATTTGACATGCCATGTTACGCTTAGTGCAATAAAATTAAAATTAAAGTCAAGGTCAATTAAGAGATTTTCTAATTTATCGAGATTGCCTAATAAGGATCATATATTGGTGTGTATTAAACTAATTTTATCTTCATCTTTAGGTATACAGGAATTATGAATGAGTTTATGAAACTTTTGGTTAGTAAAGTAATCAAATTGGTCATGAAACGTTGTGTAACTGTTGATATCATTTTTAAACCAAGGATCGTGCTCAGATAAGCGCAATTTACAAAAGTCCAAAAACTCAAGAAATTCATAGTCATCGATATCCACGCATGCTTTTCGGCAAGAACATGTGAAATTTGAATTAAAAGTTAAACTTAAAAGCTCGTCGTCTGCTATCTTAGTGAACGGAAATAGATTTTCAATGCAATACTGACATTGCCAATATTTGAGCGTTTGCACAAGGTTTGCCGTCTGACAAGGTGTTAGTCGGGAACACTTTTTATGAATAAAACACTTACAGTTTTGGCACAGGATTGAACTTTTAACATCACGAACTCTTCTATTGCAAACTGAGCAAACGCATGAAAACCCTGAAGCAGGTGACGTAAGTCGATTTAAAATACATTCGGATTCGTGGGACATGCTATGCAAAATTCGAAAGTTATGGTCAGTTATAGATTGAAAAGGGAGGGAAGTTTCTAAACAAAAAACACAATACCAGGGTAAATCTTTGTCTATCAAAAAACGTTCAAAATCTTTTTTCCTTAGGGGGGAACATTTTAAATGGAACCAGGAATCGCATACGTCACAACAGATTGATTGGTGATTATCCTTAACAGTTACTGAACATTTCGGGCATATTACATCTAAGTTGTTACTCATTTAATTTGTTCAAATCATTAAAATTATTGATGCGAATCGCGCGACTATTTTCATCCTTGCGAATAAAAAAAGTGCCCTTCTTCGACCATACATATTTGAATCGGTATTGTTCTTTGCTAGATTTAAGCTCCCTGATAAGAGCTCTACGTTTTGCAGTAAGGCTTTCATTTATAAAGATTTTACCTTGAGATTTGTAACCAAAATCTTTGATAGAAATATTGGCTAATTTTTTGCGGGCGTTGAGCAGTTCATCTCGTTTCTTCCTGGAAGAAAATTCCACGATGAAACTGGCCTTGTCGTTTGCGGATATTCGGTGGCAGGCTTCAATGTTGTCTTCAGAAAGGGCAATGCCGAGTTTTTGAGCGAGGTCCAAGGTGATCTTACACGGGTCTTCTTCAGCTGATCTTGGGCATCCATTGATTTCCAGCATCGTTTTCCTCCCATATTGCTCGAGATCATCTGTCTTCTTCTGAGCAATTTCAGCTTTGCTTTGGCTTTCCTTTAATTTCTTTAATAGCTCTTCGTGTTCTTTTTTATTTGCAGCATTTTCTTTCCAGATGTTGTCAATATTGGCATCGAGTGAATTGATTTTGTTGTTGGCAGACACTTGTATTGTTTCAATTTTTTCTATTTTCTTTTGTATGGTATCCAGACGAGCAGTGACAACTTCAAGTTTCTCCGATAGATTTTTTTCTATTGCTACAGAGTGGATTTTCATGCGTGAGGCGATTGCAGTCGAAACAGTTTCCTGAATCATTCTTTCGAGATCTTTGTTTAACCCCATTTCAATAAGTTAATAATTAAACTAATGCTGTTATAAAGTGCCTTGGCGAAATAAAAAAATAATAAAAAAATTGTCGAATCAAACCATACTACGAACTTTTTTGCCCCTAAGGGCAAGCAAAATTTTGTTTGATCTTTTCCGCTACTCAAAACACGTCCGATTGCTGGCATGAGTTACTGCTATTACCATTACCATATTTTACTGCTGCAAAGCTGGATGTAAATAGGCCTATGATTTTTGCAACAAAGCGTATTTTATGATAATTTGCTGCCAGCAAGGCCATGCAGGCATCTTTCACCTTCCGTTTTCTCTCGTCAGTCAAGGTAACTGTCATAGCTACTGAGTTTATAATACATCCAAGAAACACTAAAGTCTGACTTGGGATAAAAACAGATTTTTCTGGATAAAAACAGATTTATCGCACTCGAGATTTCTTCTTCAACTTGGAAGTCTTCCTCCGAAACTGATTGGCCAACCTGGCTGTAACGTTTTCGTTTAGAGGGTCTCACTGAGTCCACTTTTGATTGTTAATGTCGTTTTGACTTGTTGCTGTGAGCTTTTAAAAGAGACAAAATGTCTGCCCCTTTTTTGTATGTCAAACTTTGACGATGGGAATAGCTTGCAATTGATGCCATCACTGAGATTTGGTCCTCATCGTCAGCCCAAATTTCCTCTTCAGATTGTGAGGAGTAATTTCTTGCACTCTGTGCATCATTGTCTCAGGGCTGAGCCGGGATATTGGACGTTGATGCAATATTATCTCCTGATTTAACAGGGTTTATACTCCTTGAAGCACTGGGTATAAAGGTGGAGTGTTGTGTCCTGAATCCTTCATGCGATTTCCTCCCTTTATAAGGGGCTTTTCCTCTCAGTTTATCTAATGAGGTTTCATCTCCATCATAAGATGGGCCTACGTAAGGAGCTGGTTGTGTGGATATTACGAAACTATTTTGGTTGAAATCATAGGATTCATTCCGGAGTTCAGGTTTTAATATTTCGGGTTTTAATTGCCTCAAAAGGGCAAGTAATTGCGGATCTAAGTCCCCATTCTGAGACACTGTCCCAGATTTGTGACTGTCTTCAACATTAATGGTTTCCTCCCTTTCCACACAAGGAATTTTTGATTGATCGTAATCGCGATCCTGGTCCATATTGTGTGCCCAAATTTGTGTAGTATAAGAAGAAAGGTTAATAAAATGTTAATAATTTTTCTACTTCCCTTACGTCGTCGATGATTCGTAAGATCTTCGCAGATTTCTTCAAGTTTTTTGCCTTTGATAAAAAGCGTGTTGTACATGCTTGCTCAAGGCGCAAAAGTTGATGTGCTTGGTCAGCGGTGCTCTATCTCAAATAATCTCGAGGACTAGGTTTGGGCTCATGGAAAATAATTGGGTTGAGAAAAGTTCAATTGGAAATTGAGGTAAATGGCACTCCGTCACTACCCTCTCCAATGAGACTTTCAAAATTTTCATCTGTGCTATGCTATTTTCAGTACATTTTCTTTATTGTTTGTTTTACAATTTTCCAAAACCTGCTTTTTTGCAATTATTCTTTTCGTGTTAGTGGCAAAAAGGCCCCCGCCAGAAACAGTCCGATGCACAAAGTGGATCCTGAAAGAGTGCTTCTGAGGACAATTGAACTTACTGTCACTCAGCGTCAAACTTACAAAGTTCCTGGGATCATGTCTTTGTGGCAAATTGATGGACATCATAAATTAATATGGTAAGTACATTCCTATCACTGGTTTAGTAAAAAAAGATAAGTATTTTTGAAAATATCGTTTCCTGACGTATTGTGTCAGCAGGGCACTTCCTGTAGGCAAGTGACAAGGGTCGGGCAGCTATCTGATTAAAAACCCAAAATATATCAAGTAGACTTTCTTGAATTTTAGTCTGGGTTTTACCCCCAATAATATACCAATAGTATAATCCCAGAAACACTTATTGCATACAAAATATACCATACCCAAAGAGATGTTAGGATTTTTTGTCTATCCTGACAACTGTCTTACTCCACCTTTTCATCCATTGTTAGTAAGGCGTCCAACATGCGTATGATCCATTACCTTATTCATAAGCCTGACATACCCCCTTGTTCAAAAGCTTTACCAGCCCTTATTGGAAATGCTCAAAATTATTGGGTTTTCTTGCTTCTGTAAACAATTTAATTTTTGTAATAGATGGAAGCTCGTTCTGCATGGATGTATTGAT
>RQOL01000660.1:7285006-7361088 GCA_013076295.1 Sanderia malayensis | reverse complement strand
TCGGGAGACCTAACCCTCCTGAACCTCTTCGTATGACGGAAATGCCAAGTGCACCTTGGCACAAGATCAATATTAATTTTTTTGGACCACTCCCGTCTGGTGACCTACTTCTGGTTATTATCGACAGGTATAGCAGATACCCGGAGGTGGAGATCGTGAAGTCTACAAAATGTTCTGCTGTTATTCCAAAATTAGACAAAATATTTGCCGCTCATGGAATACCATTCGAATTGACATCCGACAATGGACCACCCTTTAACGGAGATGATTTCGCTCGATATTTGAAACTCCTTGGTGTAAAGTTTAAACCATCTACACCAAAATGGCCACAGGGTAATGCAGAGGTTGAACGCTTTATGCAACCGCTAAATAAAGCATTAACAACAGCAATTGCAGAAGGGAAGAAGTGGCAGCAGGAGCTATCCAGATTTCTCTTGCAATACAGAATCACACCGCATAGCACCACAAAGGTACCTCCATCAGAGTTATTGTTTAACCGACAAATTCGCGGAACACTACCAGCGTTAGAACCTTGCAAAGTTATCAACTGACACCAAGAGGCTCAGGACAACGAACAAAAACGTTGCCAGTATAATAAAACTTATGCAGATTCACATCGCAATGCGAAGGAACGTGACATCAATGTAGGAGATACTGTTCTTGTGCAACAGAAGAAGAAACACAAGTTAATGACTCGTTTCAGCAAAACACCATATCACGTAGTTGAACGCAAAGGTACCAGAGTTATTGCGGAGAACAATGAGAATCATCGTATCACACGGAATGTGTCACATTTCAAGAAAATTCCCGATGTAGTTGGTTTAGAAAGCAGTGAGGATGAGCATGACGCAGAGCAGAACGTGGAACTTCAGAAAAGACCAGAACAAGTGGAGAATTATCGCAGGAGATCGCAAAGAACAAGATCTGTACCAGTACGATTCGGACATGGACTCTCTTATTAATATTCTTTCATAATAGTATTTAGATTGTTTTGTTTAAAAAAAAAGGGGGTGATGCAATGATGACGTGTAGATGAACACAAGGACACGAGGGACGTAAAGTAGGAGTAGATTTATAATATAGAGCTTTTGCCATGTGGTTTTAATATATATGTTATGTTTGGTTCTGATTTGGACAACGAGCGTTTACTTCTGTACAATTACTTATGAAGTTTATACAGTTTTTCCTTCTGACTACTTTATTTGCCTTTTTCATTATGTGTTTACTTTATATATAAAAAGAGGCCTACTTTGAACTATTTTCAAATAACGGACACCTCTCTTTTACAAACTTCTTTCAATAATTACGAAATGATATTTTTGTTTTTAAATGATTGGTTATGTACAACAACCTACTCTTGAGAACTGATAAAAACATCACTTTTGTTTTATGCATCTGGAATATATAACCAAACATTTATGGGGCCGTTTTCGGCAAATTTACCCTCTAACCAAATGTGTTGATTTCTTGATGACAACTGCACTGGACTCAACAGGTGAATTTCCCTTACGTGCAGGTATTCTGAGCCTCTTTTTATGATTCTTCTATATATGTCAATAATAATCTTAATTCCAATTTACTCTCTTCCATTTTAGTGACTGTTTACATTACAGAAACGAGCACAGTTTAATGTAAGGGTTTTCATAAAATTTACATTATATTACTTGGCATTTCTTTTATCATAATGATTTATTCACAAAAACATATATAACACTACCATATCCATGGAGTAGCACAAATAAATGAAAACAACTGACTTGTCACCAATCCAGACTGCAATATTGTTCTCTGCCCCATTTAATGGCTGGTTGACTGCTTATGTCAGAGTCCTTGAATTTTCGGGCAAGCAAGGGAGTCGTTTTGGCTTTTTGCTTCTAGAATGAGCAATTGCATTAACTTTGGTGAAAGTCTCGTGGATTTTAGTTGCTGTTATGCAGCCTACTCGCTGTTCACACCAAAACAAAGAGCCTAATTGACCTCTGGTACACTTCTCTAAGTCCTTCAATTGTTACTGTTTGAAATACATTTTTTCTGTTTGCACCATTCTTCGTTTTCCTGTTTTCTGGCTCTTGTGCTTCCTTTGTTCCACGAACTGGTCCCTTTGTTCCACGAACAAGCTTCTGAAGTGCAAGACGAATTTATGTAGCCACTCGAATCTGCGTAATTAACTTTATAAAAAATCGCAATGACATGGTTAAAGCATTCTCCAAACCCAGCGGCACATGAGCAGTTGGCAACAGGAATCTCCCGATCTCTTTGGCAGAGAATCCACATATCCCTAGGTTCTTGGTGTATTTTCTGTGACGGCATTACTTGTAAAAGAACTCCTTGCTGATGTCATACGAAATTATTTCATGAACAAATTCGCTCATGCAATAGGAATATGCTTTCTTTGTTTTGCATTGGCCAAAATATTCTGTATCAAAAGCCTTTTTTGTCAAAATATATCAAAAGGTTTTGCCAAGATCTGCACGAGGCCATATAGAAGCATCACATTCCCAGCCTTCCATGATTTTCTTTGGGTCCGGTATTTTGAACAAATTCGAGAGTTTCTTATAAGTGCTGGTTAAGTGCCTTTCAATCTCTTGAATATCTTGTCTGATTGGCTTTTTTTTCTCATATGCAATCAAAGCTCTGGCCGCTAAATCAACTTTATTTCCTTCCTGTGATAATCCACGTAAAACAACATAATATTTTAGTTCTTTGACACCTAATTCCAAAAAATCGCTGCATGGGAGTTCTGTAGCTGAAGAAGCGGCAATGATTCTTATGTTGTTATTCTAATTGAGAAATCACAGTTTTCTCATTATGTATACTTTCATTGTGGCTATTTGTGAATGGGAACCTAAGGAATCCTCTTAACAAGATACTTTGTTCATATCAGAGTAATACACACACGTAAGAATTGGGTCAAATGAGACTGTCCCACTGATTTGCAACAAATCGAGATAAATGCCTTGACAATAAATGTTTGTGCACTGACTACATGTGGCTTTGAGTGTTAGCCCGGATTGAAAATAATTGTTGAAGTATTTACCAATTTATGGATTATTTACTTTCTATCTATGTGTCACAATCAAAATGCACTAACATCCTCACGAAACTATTGTTATTTTCAATATTGATGATGGATGAAGTATTCAAAGACCAGTGGAATAATAATTTTTACTTATTTTGCATTTCAAACATTTTTCCATTTCACTAGGGGTCATCACTCGCTTTGCTCGTCCGTCCCAGCCCGTCAAGTAAAAAAAGCTTAATCTGGTTGGTACGCTTCGCGCTCTGCATTCGCTCCCGCTCATGCCCATACATACATACATACATACATACATACATACATACATACATACATACATACATACATACATACATACATACATACATACATACATACATACATACATACATATATATATATACATCTATACATATAGATCTATACAGAGATAGATCTATAGAGATGTAAAGATCTATATAGATCTATGCATCTCCTGATGAGTGGGTAACCACGAAACAGGCTTGTCGAGATGGAGAGTTTTGTCTTCTGAGTCCCTCTCTTCTTAGTGTATACATACATACATAGATACATACATACAAACATACATGCATACATACCTACCTACATACATATATACATACATACATACATACATACATACATACATACCTACATACTATACCTAAATACTATATCTACTATACAAACATACTATAACTACTCTACAAACATACTATACCTACTATACAAACATACTATGCCTACTATAAAATCATACTATACCTACATACTATACCTACATACTATACCAACATAGTATACCTACCATACAAACATACTATACCTGCATACTGGAACAACATACTATACCTACTATAAAAACATACTATACCTACTATAAAAACATACATAACAACTATAAAAACATACAAACACTTGACGAAAGTTTAAATGAGGAAAATCGTGCAAATAGCGCCTGAAAAAGGCATAACTTTGACTTCGTTTTCATTTGTCCTAAGCGTTGCAAGCATGCCGAAGCAACCCCTACTACGAAAACTATAATTATTTCAACAACTCAAAATACAAAACAAAGCTATCACCTGTGTTCCTAATTGTTTTATACAAGTCTCCAGGGTCTTTGAAACAATTAGCAGCTCTTTACAAAGAAAATTCAGCTCGTAAAACACTTTGAAAGGCGCCCTTTGTGTGCAAAACCAAAACACGTGTCTTCTCCAAAAGTACCTGCTGCAACCGAGGGCGAATAACGAAAAACCACCAAAAATTTGCATGGGTCGCCTGCAAGCCGAGTACGAACAACGAAATTTGATCGACAACCACGTGGGTCGCGCGAAAAGAGCCAATCAAATTGCAGGAAAAGGCGAAACGGGTCACGTGAAGAGCGAACACTCTGTTCGAAACTGGAGTTCGGGACGCGAATTTGGAAGTTTCGTCAGCGTAAACCGTAGTTTTTTCGTCATAGCACAATTAGCAGAATAATTAATAGAATAACTCAAAAATTCTTTGAAAATAGGCTTCCAAAAATAGATAACTTTTGTCTACTCTAGAAACGGAGCCTTTCCATGCAAGTGCCAACCTTGTGCGCCCCCATTCAAAAAAGCCTTGTTGATTACACGGTTTGCCGTTTCGTCCCATTGTTTTTGGGTGTTCGACCTATTGTTTCGGCTCGAAGCTATTGTTTTAGGCAGAGTTTCGCCACCGTCACGTGACCACGTAGAATAGTAATATTAGATTCACAAAGTCTATCAATGAATGTGGCCCAACAGCTATCATGTTTTCTTATTATGCTGTATTGTTTTACACCTTCACAGGGTAATTTTATTGATTATTAATTCTTTCTTTTTTACTTTATGATTCTTAGGGAAATGAATAAGAAGTGCTTAACCAAAGCTGTCAATGTCCCTAATACTTGCTATTTACACCATGCAAATGTCAAATGACTGAAACAAATACTGAATGGAATCAATGAAAAGTCAATTGAATCCTTAAAATACTCATGGAAGGATAATTCTGTTAAGTAAGTTTCTATAACATTGTAATTTTACTGGCCTTTAAATCAGGTTATTGCCTTGTAATAATAGAAGACTCATGTGGGACTCTGGTAAAATGACAATGTATTACTTTCATTCTTGGGAGGGAACTGCAATACTTGGTCGAAGTGGAAGCAATTCAATTCAATTCATTTCAATTCAAGCTATTAATTACAGGTGAAAAATGTAAGAAAAAAGATTATGATTAGGGATAAGCTTTGGACACCTGAAAAAAACTCAAGAGAGCTATCTAGTCAAGTGCCCTTTGTTAAATTACTTGCCCACATTGGTACAAATTTTAATTATATGAATTGAATTTTCAACAGCAAGAAATAAAAGAAAGAAAAGTAAAAATAAGAAATAAAAAGAAAAGAAGAATTTCAATAATCAATGTAACTAAAATGGAGTTCTAATAACAATATAGCATTATTAATTATTACATAGTCATTAAAAAGTTAGAACTAAGATTGTGTTTCATTGAATTCAATATAAAAAATCAAATATAAAATATAAAAGCCAAAGTATACTACATAACAGCAAATAGCAACCTATCATTTTAATAATTTTTGTGATACGAGGGAAAGTAATAATTTTATCTAGGATTTGTTTTCTTTTCTAGGAGCCATAATTTAAGAAGCTTTTTGAAAGTAAATTTTTTGTTGCAAAAATGCTTTTCTAAATTATTGTTATTTATGTCAAACATAAATTTGGCACACTCATTTTTGTAGCTGTCCTCAAGACATAACAATTTTAGTTTGTTGAAAAGGGGCTGACTGTGAGCAATTCTGGACTCAAAATTTATCAAGCATACAGCACGTTTCATGCTTTTTGTTAAAGGATCTAATATACTGTTATATGTTCCTCCCCAATTTATTATGCCGTAGTTAATATGTGGTTGAATGAAAGTGTTATAAATGCTAATTAAGGCATCTATGCCAACGAAGTGTCTCAAACGAGCTAATATACCAACACACTTGGATATTTTGAAAGTAACTTGTTGAATATGGGTCTTCCAGTTAAGACTATTATCTATTAACACACCAAGGTATTAAGCACTCTGTGCTTCAGCTAGATTTTCATTGTTGATCTGGATTACGACTTTTCGGTTTATTCTTTTGTTTTTTGGGGAAAATATTAAAAAACTTGATTTCTTTGTATTTAATAATAATAAATAATAATAATAATAATAATAATGAATTTTTATACAGATTAAAAACTTCAGCTACATAAAAACATATTTACAGCTGTTATCAATGTTCCACCTGTTTAAAAACAAAAGTCAAAAAGAAAATAAATTAAGATCTTAATATAAAAGCACTGGTAAAAAGATAATATCAAGTATGTAGAAGAGTTAACAAATTAATTTAAGTATTGTTGTTAAGTGTGTCTAAAATTAACCTTCAAAAAATTCTTTCAGGAGTTTATCAAAAGATAGTGGTAGTTCACTGAATATCTTTGCACCGCTGTACTTGAATGATTGTTTACCAAGTTCAAGCTTGACTTTCGGAAGAACGAGAAGATGCCCCTTGTTACGAGTAACCATCTGGTGTTCTCGAATTTGAAAGTAGTCTTCGAAGTTGGTACATACTTTGTTTTCCAAAGAGCGTTTAACTATCAGAAGTGCCTCTTTCTTGATCGAGTTTAATATGCTTGGTACAGATCTCATAATTATTTGTTTCGCTCGTCGTTCTAAGGAAGAAAATCGACTTTCCTGTGTTTTAGTGTACGCCAACTTCACTGGCCCTCTGTATGTCAGCAATGGGACAATCATCATTGTGTATATTCTGTAGGCGGCATCTTGAGTCAAAAAGCAACGGAGTTGTTTTAGAAGCCTGAGCCTGTCGCTTGCCTTTTTGTAAATCTTGTCGAAGTTTGTGTTAAAGTTAAGATGACGATCAACGATGTTTCCCAAGTATTTATATTCTGAAACGTTGTTTATTTTTTGTCCTTTGTAAGATAAATCAAGTTCTTTATTGGTTGTTTGCAATCGTTTAGCGGTGCCAAATATCATTGCTTCAGTTTTCCCCCTTTTAAGGTTGATAATGAGTTCATTGCTATCAAAATACTCTGCAACGCTCTTCAAATCCTGGTTTAGTAAAAGTTCGATGTTTTCCTTTTCCCTTCCGTTTACATAAAACACCGTGTCATCAGCATACTTGACGACCCTGCTGTGTTTCACGCAATCAGGGAAGTCATTGAAGAATATGATGAACAGCAAGGGTCCAAGTATCAACCCTTGCGGTACACCGTTTAACAATTGATGCTTCGTAGACAATGCTTTATCAACGCAAACGACTTGATTTCTATTAAAAAGGTAATTTGTGAACCACTCTAATTCCAGTCCAGAAATTCCGTACTTCTGTAGCTTGTGTAGTAATAGACCATGTCCAATAGTATCAAACACTTTTGTTAAATCGATATATACAGCTCCTACCATGTGACCATTGTCAATACTTTTTCTGATATCATCAAACAAAAAGGTTGACGCAAGTTTTGTTGAATGTTGATGTCGATAGCCGAATTGTGCGTTGATCAAAAGCTTATTAGCCTCTAAGAAGTCTAATAATTGCCTATGAACAGCTCGTTCAATGATTTTAGAGAATATTGGCAGTATAGAAATAGGACGATAGTTTTCTGGCTTTTTATCTCCGTTTTTGTGTATTGGTATTATTTTTGCTTTTTTCCAGATTGATGGTATTTCTCCAGAAGTGATAGATAGGTTAATAATATATGCAAGAGGCTTCGATATTTGCTCAGCACAGTCTTTGATCATTCCTGGTGGAAGTTCGTTGAGTCCCGTGGATTTATTTCTTTTCAGTGCTTTTAATTGTTTCTCAACAAACATTCTTGAAACGTATGAAAACCGGAAGATTTCATTGGTTTTTTGCAGACTGGTATCTCACGCCATACATAATCTATCATCGTGGTAAACTTTGAATTTGACAGAACATTTCCGAAGTAACTAGCAAAAGTGTTAGCAGTTCTTTCGTTTTCACTTTCGTTTTGGTTTATGGATACTTTCATTTTTTATTTTAATGGAAAAACTCTTTTTACTGCATCCCAGAATTTTCTCGCATTCCCTTGACTCTCGTTGATGAGGTTTTGATGGTATTTCCTCTTTGCTTCTTTCAGTTTTCCATTACATTTGTTACGCAGTTCTTTGAAAACTTGAAAATCTTCTTGGGACTTGGTTTTGCGTGCTTTTCTTAACGCTTGATCTCGTTCGTTCATTAATTTTCGCAAATCCACTTTTAACCACGGAGCTGCTTTTCCTTTAATTATTTTGCTTTTGAAAGGCGCGTGTTTGTCAAAAATATCTTTCAAAGTCTTTGTGAAAGTGTTCGCAGCTAATTCAATGTTATTGCAGTCGTAGAGTAATCCCCAGTTTATTAGTTTTGGGTCTTCAGCTAATTTACCAGCATCGTAATTTTTGTAATCTCGTGAGATTACTGATCTAGATGTGTATCTTTTGCAGTTTAGCTTTCTTATACAACCAATCAGGTCGTGATCTCCAATTGACAATGGTGTGACAATAATTTCATTGATATTCATTGGATTGTTTGTTAAAATTAAATCGATCAGTGTTTCTGTTGTCTGAGTGATTCTTGTTGGTTCAGAGACCATTTGTTGAAAACCATTGAAGTTTATAGTTGTTTTCAACTCTTTGTTATTGTTGGGGTTCAGAAAATTTGCGTTGAAATCCCCGAGGATGATGACTTCTCTTTGTTCCTTTTGTGCAGCAATTAACGATTCGTTGAATTCAGTGTTGAAATTTTTCGACAAATGTTTTGAGCTGTTTGGAGGACACTAATAACAAGTGATAAGAATAGATTTTGCTTTCTTGATAAAAATTTCCAACCATAAACCTTCCGTTGAGTTTCTCTTTAATTCAGTGCGCCTTTTCCACTGTAGTCCATTTTTAACATATATTCCAACTCCACCTCCTTGCCCTCTTTTTCTATTATTGGCAACAAATTGATAGTTGGGAATTTCAAATAAACCTTCTTCGGATTTGTTGTTTATGTGAGTTTCAGTTACTGCCAAGATATCTATGTCTTTGTAACTGTGCATAAACTTTTCTATAGCATGAAAGTTTGATAGCAAGCCTCTTGCATTTTGATGTAGCAATTTTAAACCTCTTGTTTTAAAAAACTCGTCTGCTAATTTAGCTTTAGCAGGTTCAGGAACACAAAAAATCAACATAATTGTGAGTATAACCGCACGCCATCTCGACATCTTGATGATGATAGATATTATTAAAGATAGTTTATTAGCAATTAACCAGTCAGAAACATTATCTAATTCTGCATTTACATTTGATTCCAAGATTTATAAATTTTGATGTGACATAAAGAGACTTGTATCATCGGCAAAAAGGTGATAGTGAAGTTTTTTGGAGGAATTAGGTATATCATTTATGTATAAAAGAAATGATAATGGGCCAAGGACGCTTCCTTGGGGTACACCATATGAAATATCAAGACTCTCTGAGAGTTCATCTCCAACATAGACACTCTGTTTTCTGCCATGCAGATAAGAATGAAACCAATCAAGTGCAACACCCCTTACTCCATAATACTCTAATTTGTATGAAAGAAATTTGTGGTCAACCGTATCAAATGCTTTCGCAAAATCGAGAAAAATACAACAAGAAAATTGCTTTTGTTCAATTGCATTTATTAGTTTCGTTGTGACGTCTAGTATTGCGAGTGTAGTGGATTTATTCTTTTGAAAACCAAATTGACGATTGTAGATAACCTTCTTGTTTTCAAGGAAGTTATTTAGTCTAGTATACATAAGTTTTTTTTATAATTTTATTAAAAATTGGAAGAAGGGACATAGGGCGATAATTTGTCACTTTCAATGGCGAATTGGCCTTGTATATTGGTATTACTTTAGCATACTTTAAGATCTTAGGGCAGTAACCTGTAGAAAATGACTTATTTATGAGTATTGTTAGTGGTGCTGTTATTTGATCTTTGATTACTTTGACCATCTTAATTGGGATATCATATGCATCAGCCGATTTTTTGATATCTAAATTGTTAATTTGGTCGCTAACTTCAAACTCTGAAATGGGATTAATAAAAAAGCTACTAGATTGTCGATTGGGTAGATAATCAGTGAAATTTTTTTAGTATTTCCTAATTTACTTACTAATTCCTGGGCAATTCCAGTAAAAAAATTATTGAAATGATTGGCCACCGTTTTCTGATTACTGATAACATTGTTACCAACTTTTAAAGAGATATTGTTTGATTTTTTCTTGGTTGTTTTTTGTAATAGGTCGTTAATACCCATCCAGATTTTCTTGGAGTTCTTTTTGCAGTTTTCAAAACAATCGATAGAGTAGATTTGTTTGCTTTTCCTCAACAGATGATTCAACATATCTCTGTAATATTTATATCTTTGATACCAAAATTTGTCTTTTGATTTCAGAACTCGCTTATAAAGTTTGTTTTTAATAGAAATAGATTTTAATATACCAGTAGTGATCCAAGGCTTTCTTTTTAGCTTGGCTTGCCGATTGGTTACTTTTTTGAAGGGTGCATATTCATTAATTGTATTAAGTATACTATCTTGGAAATGCTCAAATTTTTCTTCTAGATTTATATCGGACTTCGGTAAAAGGTCTTTTGATTGGATTGCAGAAACATACTCATTTTCATTGAAATTTTTAAAATCCCTTTTAAATTCTGGTTTTGGTTTGGTTATACTAATTTTTTGGTCAAGGACAACAAAATTAGGCATGTGATCGGAAATTTTTCCAATTAAATTACCACTCCGTGCATTATCATCAATAGAATTTATGAAAGCATTATCAATAAGGGAAGGTTTTTTAGTTTCGGTGAATCTTGTTGGTTTCAAAATCAGTGGCTGCAAAAAATGAGCGTACATGGTGTTTAAGAAATCTTCAACAATAGGTTTACTTTGGAAAGCTAGCAAATCAAGATTGAAATCACCAGAAAGTATCATTGTTTTGTTTTCCTTCGTACGTTTCCTTAAAGTAGTAGAAAGAAACTCTAAGAACTGCGTTGGATCTCTGCGAGGTTGATTATAAAATACCCCCAGTATCAGGTTAGCATCTTTGTTGTTCTCAATTTCTACCCAAAATGCCTCACATTCGCAGTTAACCGATTTAAATGACTTATTTAGATCATTTCTCAATTGATATTTCAAGTTATCTTTGATAAAAAAGCCACAAGCCCCATTTCTATAGCTGCCTTGAATTCCCTCATAGGGATGAAAACCAGGAACAAACAGATTTGAATGTCTGGCATCGTTAGGTTTGACATGCCATGTTTCGCTTAGTGCAATAAAATTAAAATTAAAGTCAAGGTCAATTAAGAGATTTTCTAATTTATCAAGATTGCGTAATAAGGATGATACATTGGTGTGCATTAAACTAATTTTATCTTCATCTTTAGGTATACAGGAATTATGAATGAGTTTATGAAACTTATGGTTCGTAAAGTAATCAAATTGGTCATGAAACGATGTGTAACTGTCGATATCATTTTTAAACCAATCATCGTGCTCAGATAAACGCAATTTACAAAATTCCCAAGTCTCACGAAATTCATAGTCATTGATATCCACGCATGCTTTTTGGCAAGAACATGTGAAATTCGAATTAAATGCTAAACTTAGAAGCTCGTCGTCTGCTATCTTAGTGAACGTAAATAGACTTTCAATGCAATACTGACATTGCCAATATTTGAGCATTTGTACAAGGTTTGCCGTCTGACAGGGTGTTAGTCGGGAACACTTTTTATGAATAAAACACTTACAGTTTTGGCAAGGGATTGAACTTTTAACATCACAAACTCTTCTATTGCAAACTGAGCAAACCCATGAAAACCCTGAGGTCGATTTGAGTCGATTTGAAATATATTCGGATTCATGTGATATGCTATGCAAAATTCGAAAGTTATGGTCAGTTATAGATTGAAAAGGGAGGTAAGCTTCTAAACAAAAACATAATACCAGGGTAAATCTTTGTCTATCAAAAAACGTTCAAAATCTTTTTTTCTTAAGGCGGAACATTTTAAATGGAACCAGGAATCGCATACATCACAACAGATTGATTGGTGATTATCCTTAACAGTTACTGAACATTTCCGGCATATTACATCTAATTTGTTACTCATTTAATTTGTTCAAATCATTAAAATTATTGATGCGAATCGCGCGACTATTTTCATCTTTGCGAATAAAGATAGTCCCCTTCTTCGACCATACATATTTGAATCGGCATTGTTCTTTGTCAGATTTAAGCTCCCTGATAAGAGCTTTACGTTTTGCAGTAAAACTTTAATTAATAAAGATTTCACCTTCAGCTTTGTAATCAAAATCTTTGATAGAAATATTGGCTAATTTTTGCGGGCGATGAGATGTGCGTCTCATTTTTTCCTGGAAGAAAATTCCTCGATGAAACCGGCCTTGTCGTTTGTGGATATTCGGTGGCAGGCTTCAATGTTGTCTTCAGAAAGGGCAATGCCAAGTTTTTGAGCGAGGTCCAAGGTGATTTTACACGGGTCTTCTTCAGCTGATCTTGGGAATCCATTGATTTTTAGCATCATTTTCCTCCCATATTGCTCGAGATCATCTGTCTTCTTTTGAGCGATTTCAGCTTTGCTTTGGCTTTCCTTTAATTTCTTTAATAGCTCTTCGTGTTCTTTTTTGATAGCAGCATTTTCTTTCCAGATGTTGTCAATGTTGGCATCGAGTGAATTGATTTTGTTGTTGGCAGACACTTGTATTGTTTCAATTTTTCCATTTTCTTGTATATGGTATCCAGACGAGCAGTGACAACTTCGAGTTTTTCCGATAGATTCTTTTCTATTGCTGCAGAGTGGATTTTCATGCTTGAGGCAATTGCAGTCGAAACAGTTTCCTGAATCATTCTTTCGAGATCTTTGTTTAACTCCATTTCAATAAGTTAATAATTAAACTAATGCTGTTGTAAAGTACTTTGGGGAAATAAAAAAAAATTTAAAAAAATGTCGAATTAAATATATTACAAACTTTTTTGCCCCTAGGGGCGAGCGAAATTTTGTTTGATCTTTTCCGCTACTGGAAACACGTTACAGAAAATCTGTTATGCCATATTCACATTAGCAAAATTGAAGTTCATTGTTCTCCTAACCTACCCGTGGTTGTAATTTACATTCATTCAAATTTTTGCTCACCTTTCACAAAACGTTTTATGCTTTCAAAGGTCAATTGTCATTTTATGATCCCATATTGCATATTGCATGTCAATCCAAAATTTAGCAATGCAAGGTTGTAAAAAATATCTAATACATAGATAGGCAAGTGCAGTGAGTTAACCCATTGTAGGTGGGGTTGAAAGAGGCATAAGTGTAAGCGAATGCAGCCCACGAAGTGTGTCATATCAGTCAGTCTTTCTTGATAATAGATAGACTGGCGAGCAGACCAAGCTAACCCATTGTAGGTGAGGTTGAAAGAGGCATAAGCGGGAGTGAATGCAGTGCACGAAGTGCGCCTTATCAGTAAATGTTTCTTGATTATAGATAGACAGGCGAGCACAGCGACCTAACCCATTGTAGGTGGGGTTGAAAGGAGCATGAGTATAAGCCAAAGCATGAGTGTAAGTAAATGCAGCGCACGAAGTATGCCCTATGAGTCAATGTTTCTTGCTCATAGACAGACAATGCAACGCACAAAGTGCATCCTATCAGTCAATGCTTCTGGATAATACATAGACAGGCGTTGACAGCAAGCTAACCTATTGTATGTGGGGTTGAAATAGGCATGAGCATGAGTGAATGCAGAACACAAAATATGGCAACCCGATTAAGTTTTTTTACTTGATGGGCTGGGGGGAAAGAGTGAAGGGAGTGATGACCCCTAGTGAGTTAAATATTCTGAATTCGAGAAGGCACTCGAAGAGGTTTTAGAGCAAGCATAAAGCCCGGATCCTGATGGCTAGACCTCACCTTCCTTGATGTGATTGAGGCTAACTAAGTGGCTCTGAGCGGCTGGATCTGCAGGTCTTCCAATTACATTGCATCATTACCTTTCTCTTTTCTTGGCCAATTGTTGTTTTGAACACACAATAGGTGAGTGGAGAATGGTAGGGCCAGAGACTACGTAAATAGGAAAGGAAATTGATAATAACAAACAGCCAGATTGCTAGAAGAAGGCCCTCAGATCCAGCCACTCAGAACAGACCAGTTTGAAGCCACGTATCTAGACCTTAGTTGGGTCACAAAGTGCCTGGTAGAGGGTTGCAAGAAAAGACTATTTCAGAAGTGGTAAAATCAGAGATAAAAAGTTCGGAAAGCAACCAAATAGAGAGAAGAGACAAAAGTAAGGGTATATCAAATAAAGTAAATAAACCGGAATCAGTGAGATATGAAAATTTATCAAATAATGTGATTAAACCATTATGAAAATGAAGTGAGTTCACGGCAACGAGAATGTGTGGGGGTATGATGTGTAAAAGGTAGCCCAGTGTCAAAAATGTAAACTAGTGCAAAGAGAGGGGGCCACATGTGGGGTTGGAAGCTGTGCAAAAACCGGGGGTAGTAGCAGAATAAAAAAAATACAACGTGGCAGGGGAGCAGAGCACTGCGTAAAAAGAAGGCTCGCCTACGTATATATGTGAAAGTATGGGCAGCGTGTGGGTGAGCCAGCAAAACATGAAAATGCCAGGACTGTTGCGAAGTGCATGGCGGATCTTTTCCCGTCGGGACACAGAATAATGATAAAAATGGTGAAACACGTACGTACCCTGTACCCTGTTATACACGGTGAAACAGGGTAGAAAGCCGAGATGGTCCGTAGCATACAGTAAGTAAATAGGCAGGAAGTAACCGACAGCAAATGCTAAATAACGGAACCCCGAACTTAATCACTGGATGAATAATGTTGAAAAATAAACTCACGGTCCCTCCTTGCACTGGACGGCCGACTGGAATATCAACTCTTGGGGCCACATCAGGCCTAGACAGGATGTACCACAGCTTCAATTGCATCAGCATTTTACGGCGAGCCGCTGCGACATTGTTGGGAGCATCCATCTGAATAGAAATCAAGATGAGGGCAGCAACGTCAAGGGAGTACTCAAGAAAAAGTTCGGTATTCTCACGCTTGAAGCTAGTGAAGATTGAAAATGGGGTGAAAACCATCTGTCTGACTGTTACATAACCACGAGTAGGTATCTCGGGTCAAGGGCTATTGCACGCAGTATCCACAGGGCACAGGAGTAGTGAAATAGTTATAACAGTCTTTGATCGGTACAGAACTTCAAAATTGCTGATAAAATCGGAAACATGGCGAAACATAGTAAATACTAAAGCGTTTCGTCGGACACTCATCAGAGTAGTACGTCAGAAAGAGAACGAAAATGGAAACCTAGCAAAGTTCAGTTTCAACAATGAGATGTACAGACAAAAGGATGGTGTCGCGATGGGAAGCCCCTTGGGACCAGCACTTGCCAATATTTTTGTTGGATTCCATGAACATAAACTTTTCAGCTGCACTAAAAATCCCATTGTTTATTTTCGCTATGTGGATGACACTTTCGCTATATTTGAAAAGGAGTCTGAGTGTGATATTTTTCTTGAAAAACTTAACTCTTTACACCAGTCTCTCAAATTCACTTTTGAAAAAGAAGAAAATAATTCTTTACCATTTCTAGATGTTTCTGTGGAAAAAAGTGAACCTGGTTTTCTTACCAGTGTTTACAGGAAACAACTTTTAGCGGCAGATACACACGCTGGGATTCCTTTTGTGGCAAGAAATTCAAAATTAACCTTATCAACACTTTGGGTCACCGGGCACTCATGATTGGTTCTAAACCAAAAGTCAGTTTTGAACCGGACACAATAAAAGCTACCCTCATCCACAATGGCTATCCAGAAGACAACATTTTAAGTACTTTTCGTAAGAAAATCGCAGATTTCTCGGTTGACAAAAAGTTTGGTCCGCAAAAGTGCCCTGTTTATCTAAAACTACCCTATATCGGCAACGTTTCCACGCGATTTGAAAAACAACTTAAAACAGCCATAATAAAATGCTACACCACAGTGAACCCCCGCCTGGTGTTTAGTGGCAAAAAGATCCCACCCCCATCCGCAAAGATGGTGTTCCTACCACACAAAAAAGTCTCGTATTCTATGAATTCTCGTGCAGGTGTGATTCCAGGTACGTAGGTCGCACTTCTCAGCGGTTATGTGATACGATTGCCCTCCAACATATGCCAGAAAATGGTTGCGCAGCGAGAACAACCATCTCGCGCCTCTAAAACATCTAAAACTCTAAAACACGACTCCGCTATAGGCCAACATTTACTCGACAACCCAGAATGTGCCGAAAACTACAGTGAGGACTGTTTCCGCATTATCGGCAGAGCTAAGTCAAAATTTCACTAAGGAATTTTAAAATCTGTCTACATCAAAACCATGGATCCCATACTGTGTAGACAGAAAGAGTTCGTTTTCCCACTGGGACTCTTTCAATAATCTACTGTTGGATCACCGGTGATGATTGGTTGTTTTGCCCTTTACCAATCACTCACCTCTTTTCTGATTGGCCAATTTCGATCCATTTCTGGGTATAATTGTTTGTTAGGTTTTCATTTTCGTTCTCTTTCTGATGTACTACTCTGATGAGTGTCAGACGGAAAGCTTTAGTATTTACTATGTTTCGCCATGTTTCCGATTTTATCAGCAATTTTGAAATAGTTATGGTTCTCGTTTTTAACTAATGTACCTTTAGTGAGAACAGCATATATTATGAAACTTTTCTCAGTGAAGTCAATTATCTCTGCAAGCTTCATTGCTCTGGATATAACGGTTAGTCCTCTATTAATTTGTCACAAGTTATATATCTCCCATACTAAAGCCTTTTAAATATCCAGCATTGCTAACCATTTGTCCATTCCGAATATTGCAACTGTGTATGAGCGTCTTCTGTATCTTCATTGTATCTATCCACTCGGAAAGTTTCAGCAAGTTAAAATTTCACATAATTTTTTGAAGCCTTATAACTTCAGTCACTTGTAACTTTAGACTCGTTATGAACTTAGAGTCCCAGGTTATATGGGAAGTATATATCAATAACGTGAATAAAGTCTGGAAGTTTTATCTCTATAGCTACCAGCGTTAGTTTTCATTGCAATGTCATAATTGTAACAGTTTCCCATACTGAAGCCTTATAAATTCAAACGTTTATAACCATGGATTCATTTTGAACGTTCTTTTTCTGGTCACTTGTTGATACTGTTGATAGCTATGAAATGTAAGAGTTAAGCGAGTGTAAGAGTACCGCTGCCTGGCTTTCTCTATTTTGGAAATTTTCTCAAAGGCCTGAAAATTCATGAAATTCTCCATACTGAAGACAATAAACTTCACCAAGCTGTAACTTTAGTTTCAATCTTAGGAGTTCACACTTTGGCACAAGGTCAACAGCTGTCGCGTCTATTACGCCCTGCAACATCGGAGCTAAAACCTACAAGTCCCAACTGTAGCAAGGCAATGAACTTTACAGTAAAACAGCCATAACATGGGAAAGAGGCTTGTTACTTTTTCCCTCCAGGTAGGAGCTACTGGTTACAATGTGTAACCAATTACGCTTAAAAAATTGGGGGTTGTTCCTGTCAGAAAATTTACAATCTAATATATATATTCTACGGAGTCACGTGACGGTGGCGGTTTGCTGACGCTCATGCCCCTGTCAAACCCACGTACAATGGGTTAGCTCGCTGCGCTCGCCTATGGTTGGCGCACTTCGTGCGCTGCATTTGCTGATGCTCATGCCCCTTTCAAACAATTAAGAGCTCTTTACAAAGATAATTCAGCTGGTAAAACACTTTGAAAGGCGCCCACCTCACTTTTTGTGTACAAAACAAAAACACGCGTCTTCTCCAAAAGTACCTGCTGCCTGCCGAGGGCAAATTTGCATGATAACGAAAAACGCGTCACTGTTCACGTGAAGTTGCGAAAGAGCCAATCCAATTGCAGGAAAAGGCGAAACGCGTCACGTGAAGAGCGAACACTTTCTTCGAAATTGGAGTTCGTGACGCGAATTTGGAAGTTTCGCCAGCGTAAACGGTCGTTTTTTCGTGATAGCACAATTAGTGGAGTAATTAATAGAATAACTCAAAAATTCTTTTAAAATAGGCTTCCAAAAATAGATAACTTTTGCCTACTCCAGAAACGGAGCCTTTCCATGCAAGTGCCAACCTTGTGCCATCCCATTCAAAAAAGCCTTATTGATCACCGATTCGCCGTTTCGGCCCATTGTTTTGAGGCGTTCGACCTATTGTTTCGGGTCGAATCTATTGTTTTAGGCAGAGTTTCGCCACCGTCACGTGACATCATAGAATATATATATTAGACTATACCTACTATACCAACATACTATACCAACATACTATACCTACTATGCCAACTATGAAAACATACTATACATACTATACCTACTATAAAAACATACTATACCTACTATAAAAACATACTATACCTACTATAAAAACATACTATACATGCTATACCTACTATACCTACATACTATACCTACTATACCTACTATAAAAACATACTATACATACTATACATACTATAAAAACATACTATACCTACTATACCTACTCTAATAACATACTTCACATACAAAACCTACTATACATACTATAAAAACATACTATGCATACTATACCTACTATAAAAACATACTATGCCTACTATGCCTACTATACAAACATACAAACACTTCTGGAAAGATTAAATGGGGAAAATCGTGCAAATAGCGCCTGAAAAATTCATAACATTGACTTTGTTTTCATTGGGCCTAAGCGTTGCAAGCATGCCGAAGCAACCCCAACTACGAAAACTATAACTATTCCAACAACTCAAAATACAAAACAAAGCTATCACCTGTGTTCCCAATTGTTTCCTGCGACTCTCCAGGGGTCTTTGAAACAATTGGCAGCTCTTTACAAAGATAATTCAGCTCGTAAAACAGTTTGAAATGCGCCCTTTGTGTCCAAAACAAAAACACTCGTCTTCTCCAAAAGTACCTGCTGCACCAAGGGCGAATAACGAAAAACGACCGAAAATTTGCATGGGTCGCCTGCAAGCCGAGGGCGAAAAACGAAAATTGATCGACAACCCACGTTGGTTGCGCGAAGAGAGCCAATCAAATTGCAGGAAAAGGCGAAACGGGTCACGTGAAGAGCGGACACTCTGTTCGAAAATGGAGTTCGTGACGCGAATTTGGAAGTTTCGCCAGCGTAAACCGTGGTTTTTTCGTGATAGTCAATTAAGCGAATATAAACAAAGAATTGCCTAACCTTTTAGTCGAAACTGTGAGCTCTCATATAGATAACTTTTTGGTTCAGCCAGCAAAGAACAACTCACTTAGAAATAGGGCAGATTAAGGGCCTCAGAAAAAAGCCTTTATTGATACGGTTTCGGCCCATTGTTTTGGGGCGTTCAACCTATTGTTTCGGGTCGAATCCATTGTTTCAGCGTAGTTTCGAGCCCTTGGCACGTGACATCACAGAATATATATTTTAGATAATCCTGCTAATTATTGTGGTGTCTCGCAAGGTGGTTCGTTCATACAACAACCAGTCTAATATTACATGCTTCTATATATCTAAAATGATTCCATAATAAAGTATCAAGTTACATAACACGTGAGTGGACATGTGAACACTACACTTATGTAAAAGAAACTTTTGACAACCTTGTTCATGTCGGTGATATACACTTCTCACTAAAATGTCAAGTCCATTTCAGTAACGAGGCTACAGTTACAAGGTACCGAAACTATAAGCCATCAGTACGGAAAAATGGCCAAAAGTTGAATAAATAAACAAAAACAGAATTTGAGAGATAAATCTTTTCAACTTTTAGCACATATATATCTCATGACTACACACACCTGAGCCTGCTATATATTCCATATCTATGACGAGGCAAAAGTTATTAGGGCCTACATTTAAAAGGCTTCAGTATGGAAGTTTTTCATAATGCTCAACATTTTGTCAAAATCTGAAAAATAGAAAAGAAAAGATACCACTCTGAAAATGGTGGTTCAATACATATCATCAACATCCACAGCTCACGGGAAAAACAAGTATATATTCAAAACAAGGCCATGATTAAAAGCTTTTGAAAATATAGGGCTTCAGTATGCAAAACTTTCAATTTTGCACATTTTCACAAGAGATCAACCTGCTACTTATGTGAAAGAAACTTTTGACAACCATCGTACATATCTAGATTCTCTAACAGGTCACTGAAGCAGACCCTCGTTCTCAGTTTGTAATTAAAGTTACAGCTCTTTCAGTGCTATTGACTTCAGTATGGGACTATTTACGCCATCATCCTGTATAAAGCATGATGAAGATACAGGGGTAAAAAAATTATATGTTATCACTCGTGTACGACAGAACATTTTTATCACAACTTTTTGCTTTCTCGGAAATGGCTGTTGCGACAGAGGACATACATCCTGAAGGAAAATTCAAAATTGAAATCGAGGCCATAGTTTCAATTAAATCTCACCTGCTGCCAAATCTTAAACTCGCTCAATACAATGAGGATTGTATACTATCATCCAGATTTTCTCATATAAACCACGACTGAATAAAAACAAGATAAAATTCAAGAATGACACAGATATCAGCCAGCTCTTTGTAAATCAATATAAAAGACACAGCAAAATGAAAGTAAAACGATATGCTCTAATGTTAATATATACACTTAGTGAGCATAAGTTACGCACCACCCGATGAAAAATGGCGTCTAAAAGTGGCCCCAGGCCTGAGCAAGAAAATTTACATAACAATATGTAAATACCAAATGGGTTTCAATAGCGAATTTCTTCAGCAGAAATATACTCAGAATTTCATAAATTTTCAAGTGAGAACATAATTTAAACTATATCAAATTGTTTTGTAATAATATTTAAAGAAAACTGCGAAGGTGTCTCTTTAAAAATTTTCACAAAAAATTATTGAAGTGGAGTAATTAAAACGCCAATAACTATAATTTCTTTCACTGAAATCCATGCAAATTCTCTCTCATTTAAAAGAGAATGTTTTGAAATTTTGAAAAATGTAAATATTTTTCATGTAACTGTCTCGACCTTTTATAATTTTCAGTTTCAGCCTTTGTTTACTACTTGGGAAGCACATGTTTTGTTTTTCAAATTTCAGAATGGGTTTTAAAAAATAAAATTTTCGTGAACTTCAGAAAGCATGAAGCCCTTGAAAATTATATCAAATTATAGTATTTGAAACAAATTATAGGAATATCCATATCGGATTTTTTGTTATGGCGCTTAACCTTCTTTTTTTTTACTCTGAAAAAAAAATTACGGAAAAATAGGTTTTGTAAAATCACACTCCTAAAATGATAAACAAAGACTGAAACTGAAAATTATAAAAGGTCGAGACAGTTACATGAAAAATACTTACATTTTTCAAAATTTCAAAACATTCTCTTTCAAATGAGAGAGAATTTGCGTGGCTTTCAGTGAAAGAAATTATAGTTATTGGCGTTTTAATTACTCCACTTCGATAAATTTTTGTGAAAATTTTTTAAGAGACACCTTCGCAGTTTTCTTTAAATATTTTTACAAAACAATATGATATAGTTTAAATTATGTTTTCACTTGAAAATTTATGAAATTCTGAGTATATTTCTGCTGAAGAAATTCGCTATTGAAACCCATTTGGTATTTATATATTGTTATGTAAATTTTCTTGCTCAGGCCTGGGGCCACTTTTAGACGCCATTTTTTATCCGGTGGTGCGTAACTTATGCTCACTAAGTGTATATTATGTTCCCATTAAAATAATCAATCTTTTTTCGCCTTCTTGCTCTTTTTCCCACTGTTCTTCTTTTTCTTATTTCCTTCTTCCTCTTCATCATCCGAATCCAATTTGACACCACATTAAGCAGGAAAAGCAGTGTACTTTATTGACCTAGTTAGATAATTCATAAGGTGGAATTCATTCATTCGTTGTGGAACATAATCAATGGAAACACCGAGTTATGAAGAATGAATGAGGAGGATCAGGTCTAAAGCCAGAAAAGTGGCGTGAATAATAGCTTTTATGTATATGGAATAAGCTACATAGCAACATCGTTGCAAGACATTTTAAGCTTGCATACTATTAACAGTACAATGGTTATATAAGATTTGCCCTCAACCTAATTATTATTTGCGGGTGTATTATGGAATCCAAATAATTATAATGTTTATAAGTTGTTCGTAGTGAATATAGTATAAATTTAAGAATGCATAAAGCAAATTCTTTGTATTCAATAGATTGTATGGCATATTCATAGCTACAGCATGACTTCATCTTATATATATATCTGGAATGTACTTATTCGGCTCTGCGATTCATTGAACTTATGCAATGAAATACCTATTAAATGTTCTGCTAAATATTTGTTATTATTGTGAATAGATTGACAGATAAGAGACCCTTGAAAAAACTCTTAGATGTTTGCCATTGCCTAAGAGCAGGTTGGTGCTCACATTGAGATGCTTGCCAAAAACTGCAGAATAAATGCTAGGTAAAGTTTTCAACTGTCAATATGGAGTTCTTATCTAAAATTAAGGAGACCACAAGTTCCGAGCCATTTTGAAAACTTCAAGGACATCTTTTGACTAACAACTTGCGATATATGAAAATCGTTGGCACAGAAGGAAAAAAAAGCATACAATAGTTACCGTTCAAAATGTATAATCAATATGCATTATTTGAAGATATCGGGGGAGGATGAATGTCGCATATATGTCGCGTTATTAGCTTTACTTTTCATGGTGTCAAAGACAAGAATGAAGGATTATTGAGTAAGGTACTTCACTCTGCAATGTGTTTAAAGTGTGCTTTAAATATCGCTTACATACATACATACATACATACATACATGCTTTAGTTGTAATAGCAGGTCAGTAGTGGCAACCATAGGCTGATGTTAAATAAAGAACGGAAAATAGCTAAAAATTTGTATCCTACCTAACCTAACTTAACTGCTAAAAAAATTATCCTAAGCTAAAATGCCAGTAATAATAAAACGATAAATTATATCTGAAAATTAAATATTGTTAAAAATAGTAAAAAGTAGGTAAGTCCTTATTAGTAATAAAACACGTCCCTTTATTAAAACTGATTTTATTTATTTTGCTCTTTTCCTTCTTGAGGTTACTTTTGAATGTCTCTATGGTCCTACATTGTCTTAGCTCTTTGCCTAGTGTGTTCCATGTAACAGGTCCTCTATACATAAGTGAATTCCTTCCTAGTTCAGATTTCATACGTTTCACTTCGAGTGTCTGACCTTTGCGTGTATTCTTGATATTAAAAAGATGACTGACTCTGGATTGTTCGTTACCATAAACCATCTTGTACATTTCAACGCCAATTCTTCTTTCATAAATATATCCCAAGTCCTGCCAGTTTATATATGTTAGAATGTCATAGTCCTTTACAGTGTCTGGCAGTTTGTGGATTATCCTAGCTGCTCTAAGGCGATACCGCTCTAATTTTGAAAATAGAGGGACGGAGCAGGTTCCCCATACAGAAAAGCAATATGTGACTTGTGGAATAATTGTTTTGTAATATATCTCTTCTAAGAGTGAAGTTGGCAAGTATCGTAGTCTTTTTAATTGTTGTATCTTTGCACCGTACGTCTTACATACTTTATGAACTTGTTTATTCCAACATAACTTATTGTCCACCAAGACACCTAAAAGTGCTTAGTGTTGCAAGAACGCTATCAGAAAAACTAAAATATCCAAAAATTAAATATAGCAAGGAATGGAAAAGAAAGGAAGAATTACATATAATTTTAGAACTTCCTAGAACTTGTAGAACTAAAATGTGGTTAAAAATTAAGGAACTTTTACTACTAGGCCTCGAGCCAGGTGACAAAGTTCAGTGTACATTGTATACAATTCTATAAATTAGTGTGAGAACTGTTAGGGGATGTTTGAAAACTGTTAGGGTCAACTTCAGAACTGCCATGAATTCAATGCTGAAGGATCTTTAATGATTTCAAAAAGTCAAGAAGTGGTACATAAATTCCAACTGCATTCATCTCTGCTCCTACAATCAATTCATCTCAATGCTTCTCAGATACGATACCCATACCACTTATCTCTTTGGTGGGATGGGCTTTGCCCTCGGGATTAACCAAATCGAGGATGGTGTGGGAATTTGAAAATTATGTTATGTGTTACTTTGCCGCACAAAAGATCAATTTGCTGCCGAATCCCAAGTTATTTATATTTTCTAGGTACTCAATACGCTTATTCTAATTATAGTGGACAATACACAAACCATTGTCCGGAAGTAAGACTTGAATAGATGTTATTTGGAGCTGGAAGCAGTTGGTGGCAAATTGAAACTCTCTCCGTTTTTTTGAATTTTAATCTGAACTGCCAGCATCAACATACATTTTTCGCTAGTAGAGCTGCATAAAGAGTACTGAGCAAAGCGAAAACCTCAAAAAGAAAACCCTGTAAAAACAAAATACTTAATGTTGTGGGTAAAATTTTGAAAATTGAAACTTAATAAAAATGTACGCGTGTTCCTGAATGAGACCAGTTGAAAGATAATGAGCTTATTCATTCAATCCTTTCCCCAAAGTCTTTTCCCTTAAGAACTTTGTACATAACGTCACTGCAGCCTAAATATTTTTTGAACGGCATATTTTTGACTATTCGAATATTGGGAATTCCGAATAACTTCATTAACAAATGAGAAACCCTTCAATGAGGAATTTGTTTCCCTTCAAAGGGCCTTGAAATGCATGGCATCCTCAGTGCAGGTCGGTTCTTATATTAAATGTGAGCCAAAATACTTCAGAGAGTAAAGTCTGTAAAATGATCAACCTGTCATAAGCAACATGGGGTAGTAAATGTCATGACATTATACAAATTCAAACAGGACCTGAGTTCCGAAACATTTTCTGAATGAAGTCAGTTCCAATTTGAAGGAAAAAAAAACAGATCTTAGCTTCTCCAAAATTTTTATGAAAATGCAAACAGCATTTGATTGGTTATAGTTTAAAATAAAGTATTCAAGAAGCTGCACTCATTTAGTCATTTGAATGATCTAGACCTTCAAATAACAACTTCAGTGGCAGGGCAGAAAAGAAAGAATGGCAAGCTCATTGATTAAAATTTTGTGTAGTTATGAACAGGCCTCAACTGTTCAGCGTGGTGAGTAAGACACAATTGATGCAAAATCTCTTGTTGATGTATTTGTTAAGTACATATTAAGTTCGCAAAAGAACACTCGTTTTTATTAAGATATCATTACAAAGTTCAAATAATTTTTTCAGTCTTGATATTTGTATGGACCGAGTTGTGGGAAAATGCGGACATACAATATGCCGAACATGCCACATGTCGATAATCGAAATTAGCAGCCAGACCCAGAAGTATTGTCCAGGGTGCAGAACTGTCCTCGAAGCAAGTCCAGTAACGAACTACAGTCTGAGAACTGTAGTCGAAAGCTTATCGGCACGGTGCAAGCTATGTGGGATCTCTTTCCTAGTAGCAATTGTCAAAGACCATTTGGGTGATTGCGACCTAGTGTCAATTGGTTGTCCAAACACTGGTTGCGATGAGACTGTGTTATGACGGGACGCTATGGAACACAGAGGACTTTGCCCAATGGAACTCGTCCAATGCGATCATTGCCAGAAGGACATGGTAAGAAGAGAACTGGCTAGTCATATTTCATTGGAATGCATTAGAAGAAGAGTAGAGTGCAAATTTGGTTGCAATGCCACATTGCGGACAAGGTACTCATACATTTAAAAATCTACGAAATGTTGCTCAATATGGCATTGCACCGAAACTTTATTGAAATTGTAGTGTCTAACAATTCTAATTCTTATATTCGGATAGAAACTACCTCCTACCCCATCAGTTTGAGTGTCCAATGGTGATGAGGTGTTGTACCGTGCCCACATGCAAGTTCTGGGGAAACCATGCTGAAATGATTGACCACAACAGATCATGAAAGGACTTGCATATTCGGTTATGGCAAACTGAAGATAGCAAACTACTTTCAGTTATGCAAAGCGGCATTCAGGTAAGATCTTGTGTTGCTTTCAACTATGATTTCAAGGGAATACCTGTTCATTATAGCCTATAATAGGAGCACACTGTAGCCAATAAAAAAGTGGATATAAAACTGATCGCAATGAATTCTTAAAAACATGTGTGTTTCTACATAGGTCGAATTCAAAGATGATTTAAAACAACTGTCTATCATACAATGGAGTATATCGAGAGATGACATCCCAAGAAATTCCACAGGAGTTTGTTCACTACAAATGAATTCCGTTGGCATTTCCTGGGTTTGGCTCTGAAAGAGACAAATGGCAGCCACATTTTCTATCTCTCACATTGTGATGAAAAGAAATACAAGTTGGCTTTCGGTAAAGTGCACTTAATTATCCACAAAATAAAATATTAATTTTTTCTGCATTGCTTTATTGCACTCATTGCAGGAAAAATCTATCGCATGTAGGATCATTCTTTGGATTGGACAATTCCCAATACTTTTTTGCCCAGATACAGCTATTTATCATATACGCCAACATCAATATGTTCCGCTCTCAATGAAGATTGCACTGGAAAAAATAAGCCAGGATGAGGTTGGCCATATAAAAATTCGAGTGTGGCTAATCCAATGGCAACCTAGATGAATTGCACCTACCTAAAACTATGAGATGAGAGATTTTAGTAGAATATATTTAATACATCAAAGCTATCAAAGCTCTTAATTTAGTATAATCAATTGTTAATGTCAAATTATATGATTATGTTTGAAGTATGTTTGTATCTGATCACGTGCTTCCTATTTCCTTGCAAGTAACTACTCGTTTTGGTTTCAACCAGATATTTCCTTGAAATATAAATCTTAGAAAGTGGAAAGGACAGTCAATTCGTGAGAAATGAAAAAGAGAAACACACTGTCTTGTATATTATACACGGCCCAATTATTATTCTCTTTTCCTTTACCTTTTTCGGGAATGTTCGAAATTAGTAATGTTTGCACCCGTAAATGCTGAAGCTCTGCCCAAATTTGGATCAACCGCACATGCTTGCTCAAGTTTTTACTTGGTGAGGAGGAATTGTGTGATCTGTGTTGTGGCCTCATATCGGATTCTCACTTGAATCAGGTAAATTACTGGATCGCTGTGTTCATTCATCGTTGCTCTTTTGTCAGCCGTCATTGTTCGATACTTCCTGTACACATCCCCGGGAGTGGACATTTGCCAAATCTTGCAAATCCTACACCAGTCAGCATGATCAATCCAATTTATATTTCATTTGCTTGACCAATATATGGCTAAATGCTGGTGCGTAGCGGAACAAAGTCAAACGGCGGCGCAGCAGAATATTATTGAGTCCTTGTGCAGAAAAAATCTTGTTTGTGTGTTTGTGACAATGCAGTTCACTGGAGGTTAGTGTTTGTGTCACTCTTGCCTGGGCGTAGCCTCAAATCCTCCTCCGTTTAGCTGCGTGCTGGTTTATTATCAATTCATCAATGACGATAATCTTTGCTGCCGTGCAGTGAGACTTTTTAGAAACATCGGGAAAACGATATTTGCTTTGCTATAAGATTCGAGTATAGAACAAAATCAAAAATAATTTATCTTTCTTGATACCTTCCTGCAGGCATTTCTCGTAAAGTAATGTAAGGCTACTATATGCAAAATTCTTCACAAGCCTTTAGGTACTATTCGCAACGCCGGTTTGCCAATTTCTTTAGTCTTTTTCGGCTTTGAGGCCAGGGTCCTTAGCAAAGGGCCTACCATGAATTATTGTGGCAACACTTATTTGGCCCCTGAGCCTTAAAATCCGTCTATTGACTAAAAAATTCTTTCAAGTGTAGCGATCCAATTGCTGGGCAGTTGTAGAGTGTAGCAAACCAATCAGATGATGGTGGCAAGTTTGCTCAGGTTGTTGTTGTGTTTCGCCTTCACCTCAACAACATTTTATGTTTATCTCCAAAATGGCGGAGGAAAGTGATCATCTTGTGAATGTGTTGGGTAATCTCGACCTTTCAGTAGCAAAGAAAATAGCCTTAGTTTCAGAATTAGAGATAAAATTTAGATCCAAGGTTGTAAATGTTTTTGAAAATAGAAAGAGCCATCGTGCGCCACTTAAGCCTTGCGAAGTTTCCAAGCTACAATTTCCAATCAATGAACTTGGTAGAGCTTAGGAATTTTTACCTGTTAGGTTAGTACCTATAGTACATAATGCCAATAATGACACTACGTTTTGTAACAGTTTAGGCAGAATCAGAACAAATCACAGGCTAATAAAATGTTAGTAAAGGTTAGGACATACTGATAAGCAAGATTTTGCAGATCTTCATTACTTTGGAGTTGGAACAGTGTTATAGAGGTTAAGCACATGGCCTAGCATATTCACAAGATCAGATTTTGGCCTTTGTCTTTCTGAATGGAGACTGTGACACAGAAATTAGAGACATGTTGTGAATTGATGTGAGGATGTGTTTTTGAAGGGCTCCTAAAGTGAACACAAAACAAAGGTTAAAACATCCTTATTTTTATTTAATATTTATTTTACATGCACATAATTAAAATATTTACAAAATGAGGTTCGAATAATTCTATACACCAAGAAATCTCTAAATCAAAATGGCTAAAACAACTGATCAGCAATTGGACAACCTATTCAAAATAATGAGTTCCATGCAAATTCAACAAAAAGAAGACTCTAAGAACATTGAAAAACCAATGGATTTTATAAATCAACAATTCGAACATCACAAACAAATGGTTAACAACCTACTGAAACCTAACACAAAGATTGAAAGCGATCACCAAAACTTGAAAAAAGAAGTCGAAACATTAAAGCAAGAAATTTGACAGGCTCAACAACAAACAAAGAACTTGGAGTAGTATGGAAGAAGAGATACCCTGGAATTGACCGGTGTCATAGGCGTTTCGGTAACCTCAGGCAAAACAGTCCGGGGGACCAAAATGCCTGACAAATTTGGTGTAACGCAAAAGTGTCCCCCATATAAAATACATTTGTTACACAAACGCCTAGTGAATACATCACATGCAAAAATGTCCCCCCTGGTTTTATGGGCCTGGTTACCAAAATTCCTGGCAAATTTCGTGCCATGCAAAAGTGTCCCTCCATATATAATACACTTGTTACACAATGGCCTAGTGAATAAATTGCATGCAAAATTGTTCCCTCTGATTTCATGGGCCTGGTTACCAAAATGCCTGAAAATTTGCTTGTCATGCAAAAGTGTAGTGTGTTTTAACACAAAGTAACAAAGTGTATAAATCTATATTTTTTCTCAACCGTAAATGTAATTAATGGAAATAATTGTAAATTTTTAAAATCCTCAATTCGAAATGTGCAAAGACTCATTTTCAAATTTGGCAATGTCTGGTGCCAACAAGTCATTTTTGGCTTGGGAAACATGAATGTCTGAACCAATAAGGTCATTTTTGATAGTTTTTAGGCATTCTTTCTTCACACAATAATAATAGTTTCTTGTGCCATCATTCCATGTCTTTGTTGTCTTTTTGAAAAATGGCCTCGGACCACAATTGCCAATTATGTATCTTTGCTTGATGCAGCCTTTTTCTTTAAATGCTGATTAGCAGCTTTCACATCTTCTTGCACGGGTCTTGCTTGTGACCTTTATATGCTGCATCACTAGGTATGATTCTGGCTTTTTAGATGGCGCAGATGCTGCTCTTGGCGTGGTCATTGCTGAAGGTGCTGAACTAATTGGTGGCAGTTGAGCTTCATTTGTTGCATATATCAATGCTGCCATGCATGACAACCATTCAAACTTTCCCCTTCCTGAAGCATTGTTTCCCCTTTGCATTTGGTATGAATCCATCGCTAGCATATAGTACAAGCCATCTGTAAAATAATATATAGCAGATGTAGTTGGTTGCGTTTTGTTAACAACATGGGATTTTTTGCATAGGATAAGTGATAGCTTAGTGACAAACACTTAGGATTTCACTATCCTGGCTTCTGTTCCAACCACAAATGCTGCACCAGCCCGTTTCTTTGTCATCTGAAAAGCAGAAATTCGCTGATAAATGAACTAGATATTGTTTGTTTGCCTGCAGCAATCTGCAAGAAACTTTATGCCAGGCAAAGCAGCATAAATAATTTTTTTACCTGAACATTCGATCAGTTGTTCTGCAATTTCTTTACGATATTTTTCTAAATCCTCTCTGCTGTCAGAAAATTGTGTGCTACCACCGTTACCATCAAGCAATAACGCTTCAGCAAACTGGAATGTAAATGAGATCTTTTTGGTAGAAGAAAGGTTATGCAATAGACCATTTTAAGCTGCTAGCAAAAATTGTGATCAAAAATTTATTAGATACACTGGTATACCTTCAATATGTAGATGCCACAATTGTAGCTGTCACATTGTTTCAGATGAACAACAGGAGAATAATTCCACGGAATATCATCTGCGCCAAGTGCTTTGATTCGCATTCTCCAAAAAACTCTAAAAATAGTTGCATATTGAGTTTTAAAAGACGGCAGTTGGGCATCATATAGAATGATTTCAAAAGGTGCAGATTTTACACAGCATATTACTGCTGTAGGTACTCACTTCTAGTTTTTCGTCAATTTTGAGGTCTGTGATTCCCCATTGGATTTGAGAACATAATTGTGTTCTCCCATTGGATTTAAGAACATAATTTGTCTTTCTTTTGGCTTCAGCATCTATCAAAAAGACATCTAGCACTTAGAAGCGATCATATATTATTAATAGTGACAAATTGGAAAACCCAACCTCCAATATTGATTTCATTTACTAAGTTCCAATGACAATTGCTTGTGTTGTAGCCTCCCAAAATTACATCGAATTCTTCCATTTTTATCTATGGTTCAGCAAAGTATTTTGTAGACTACCTGGGCTGGTAATCTGTGTACACTATGTATTCTTACCTATGGCTGGCACGCAAAATGAGTTCTCAACTTTGTTAATTGTGGCTTGTAACATAGTCCGTGGCATATTTCTGTCATAATGCAGCAAGCAAGAACCAAAGTTTTATGCTAATCAGAAAGCAAACGTGAAACAACAATTTCAACGCAATGCATATTATGCTGATTAATGGAATTGCAATGCCTATCTTCCTTACTGTTTTACTCACCTTTGGGTTGCTGTATTTTCGTGATAAAAGCAAAAGATATGCATCAATTATCTGTAAAAAATATAGGACATATAAAAAGAGGGCATTTGGCAGGCGGGTCCTTCTATTTACAAACATATAACGCTATTTGTAAAAATGCTTCACCTTATCTGATATAAAGCCCTGTCCTCGTAGCTCTAACAGTCTGTTATTGCTGATGGATACCCCATCTATATTGCCTTCAATGTAGCCAAAATTGCAGCCTTTCCAAATCGTATTGACAACTGTGTACATAACAAAAACTTTACTGTGTGCTTATGGTAAAGACAATTCATAAGCATTTCGATTTTCAGAAGAATATAGGCTTACCTTCACTTGATGAGAGCATTCTTTTGGGATACACGTTCTGATTAATCACCTGACTGCTGCTCTTCATATCATCTTCTATTACCATCAGCGTTTCCCTTGTAATAAATGATTTTTCTGCTTGAACACAGTACTCTTCGCCGATATTAGCTTCGGCGAGAGCTGTCTGCTGATTGTCATGCCTTATTTTGTTTTCTAAGCTGCTGTCAGCATTGGACTTCACATATTCCATTTGACGTTGACATGGGTATGAATTGGGAAAGTATTTCCAGCATTTGTGTTTGACCTTTTTTGCAAGTACATGCATACACCCAGGACCAACTGTCTTCAAACTTTACTGGCTTTCGTACAACAAAGAAAAATGATCATTCCTGTAGTAAATATAATATAAATATATATATATAATATATAATATATAATATATAATATATATAGTAATTAGCAAATATAAAAAGGCTTCCTATTCTCTTTAATTGTCACAAATTAAAATGGCAGGACCTGTATGAATGAGTTTCATGGCATCATTTCCCTTGCATTTTTTGTAACATAACACAATAAAACAATATTGTGATGCACCTTGCATATATTAAAGTAACCTTTTTAAACTTACAGAACAGGTGGTAAATAGAGATCATTTCTAGAAACTCTAGAATCTGCTTAGTAATATGAATAAAATTAGTAATCTGTATGGCATCAGTTGTACACCTTCAATTTTCCATGCTCCTCTGCAAAATCTACCACACAAAAAGTAGTGTAATCCTCATTTGCAGGAGATATGCCATCCTTTTCCATCAATTCAAAAATGTAATTTGAGAGTGGATCAAGTTTAAAAGATACCTGAAATCAGATTTCTTATTTTCAGTCCCCAGCTTCCAGATTCCATAGATATGTAGACATTTTCTACATACATAAACTAGAGTTTGGACATATTGAGCTATGTGGCTAGCCACATTGAGCTAGCCAGATCGAGCTATGTGCACATAAAGAATTACACAACTCCTGTATGCAACAGAACATTGAAGCAAAAGACATTGTTTGAAAAGGAAATAGTCTCCAATAAATATTTTGCAATATCATTGATCTTCAACATTTTAACCATAATTATTGATCAACTATGATTTTCGACTAATTATGTACATTAACTAGATGTATGTACATTAATATTAATATCAATATGATTTGATAAATTTTGCGATGCAAATGAAATAAAATAACCTTTCTAGCTTTAACACTATCTAACGCTTCTTGCACTGTTTGGTGATATAGCATACTTAGCAATCAAAAGAGTTGGGTTTTGGTTTCCAAAAAAAATGATTCGTGGTATTGATAAAAACACTGAGTAGAACTTACATTTTCACTGTTTGCCAGGCATTACTTTTGACACTTGCAGAGACTCTGCCCATGTCAAAATCTGTGGTCTCTAGCAAATTGCAAATATCCTCATCCTCATTCGTTTCCCTCGTCTCCTCATACAAACTGTCAGTCTCAATCTCATTACTTACACTTTCATCACCTTACTAAAGGAGAAAGAACCTCGATATCCCGAAATTCCTCGCTTTTGAGTTTTTTTTAGGTGTAAACCCTTCAGCAGATACACGTGAATAGCGTAAAGGGGACTGATCAGTACCCTGCTGCTGACTTTTTGATCGAGTTGTTAGGCCACCAATACAGTGCTACTGCATTATAATTAGATTCATTCTCTGTTTTCGACTCAGCCAAATTCCCCTTTAAAATATTCTTCTGTTTTCTTCTTTCGTTAAATTGCTTTCTTCTCTCATTCCCCTTTTGAAAAACTAACTTTCCGACTGCAGCATCATCTTTATCTTCAGCTACTACAGAAGGAGAAGGAGGAGTCGCCATTATTAAAAACTAAGGACAACAATAACCACAAATCTACAACATGAAGGCGTTGTTGTTGCTGCTTCACCTAAATTTTCCACAGCTGTGGAAAACCGAAATTCGTTGCAAAAAATACCTCAAATTTGTGCCATAAGATATGACATATTCTGTCATTTTCTTTCAAAATGGAGAATTGATGGTATTTGTCATATTTGACCGTGAGACTTGAGTGCTTGACAGGAACCTTAACATTCCTCTTCTTGGGTTGGGCTTGAAGGCATTCCTGGGTCAGGTTGTCAACGTCGACAAGGAGAGAATCTATCGAACTGCCATCTTTTTTCTTACCCACATTATATTAGCAACAAGAAACCATTTACTTGAATAGGGTACACAGTGGCCAATAGGCCAATGGCCTGGTCTCAAACATGTTGCACTATTTCATTTCAAGAAAAAAATATCACGCTTAAATGTAGTAACGAACCAGATTTTATTCTTGATGATGAAGGATGGATGATAATGGTTAGCTGGGAGAGGGTGAGGTGGAAGCTGAAGAGACAAAGTCTCTGGCGAAGGGGCGTCACGTCCAAAGACAAAAGAAAATGGAGAGATGTCTGAAGTTTCCGAAATAGGAGAGGTATTGTGTGCATAGACAGCAGGTTGTAGGAATTCTTCCCAGCTAGCTTGATGTTGTTCGCAATAGATGCCAATTGCGGAATTAAGAAAGCGATGTCCACATTCAGTAGCACCGTTTAGGTGTGGCCGGAAAACAGATGTGAAGACATGTTTGACGCTAAGAAAAGAAGTAAGGCGATGCATGATAGCATTGAGAAATTCGCGAAAAGAAAATTAGAGTAGGGACAAACTGCAGTGAAAATCCATTTGTTGCCGGACGCAGAAAGAGGCAGCTCCCCAACGTAATCGATACCGAGGGTATGAAAGGGATGTTGGTAGAGGCGAATTTGCATAGGCCCGTGAGGTTGACTGAGGGATTTGAACCTTATGCAATGATGACAACGGCAAATCCAATTGCGGACATGCTTAGATAAATTGCGCCAATAGAAATCCCGAGAGATGGCGTTATGTGTGGCATCAGGGCCACGATGCATTCCTAATTTGGAGTCGTGATAAGCCTGTAAAAGGTGACGTAGGAGAGTGACATCCATCCGATGGAACAAAAATGCGAGGTTGAGATGGCTGATCCATGAATTCATCAGAATAGAAAAGGAGGCCATTTATCATTTTTGTACGTTTGGCTATGGCAAGTATCCACTTACGGAGTTTTAAATCGTAATGCGATAGAGCCTGTTTGGAACTGTCATTGAGAAGAAATGTAGCTAGGGGGCCTAGCCATGGGTCAGAGCGCTGTTTTTCCGCAAGTTGTACACGGTTGACATTTAAAGGATGCAATGATTGTAAATCAGGGGGCAATTGTGAGGAGGAGGGCATGCCTTGTAGATCAGGTGAATTGGATGAATGCAAAAGGGGAGTGATTGGAGTGAGAAGGTTGGTAGTTTGCTCACGTTGATTAGGGGGGACAAAGTGGTTTGGTGGGACAGATAATAGACTAGTAGAACAAGCCAAGCCTAGGAAAGGAGTGAATGGGGAGTTAGTGGACGGCAAAGGAGAACCTTGGTCAGTAAGATCTAATCCCAGGGTGGCATGAAAATGTGCCACGACTTCAGGAGGAGTGAAGACAGGAACATCTGTGGGGTTGTGGGTGGGAGCCAGTGGAGCACGGCTGAGAGTGTCCGGAATAATATTGTCCTTTCCAGGGCGGTGTTCTATGGTGAAATCAAATTCGGCTAATGATAAACACCAAAGAGCTAATTTTGAATTTTGTGGGGCAATGGAAGCAAGAAATTTAAGATTTGCATGGTCGGTGATAACTTTGCATTTGTGACCAATGATGTAATGACGAAATTGTTCGAGAGCCCATTTGACCGCAAAAAATTCTTGATGAAATGTAGGCCAGTGTGATTCTGTGGGGCTAAAGGACCGAGACGCAAATCGAACAGGGCGAAGAACACCATTATGATGTTGTGCGAGCATCGCACCACAGCCCTTTTTGCTGGCATCGGTGTGGACTTCGAACTCTGCATCCCAATCAGGATGAGTAAGAATTATGTCCGGAGAAAGAAGGGCCGATTTTAAGTCACAAAACTCCTGCTCATGGGCCTCAGACCAAACAAAAGGAACTTTTTGAGGTAGAAGGGAGCGTAAATGTTCACAACGTCGAGATAAGTTTGGAATATAATCTCGAAAATAGCCAACCATTCCTAAGAAACGTTTGAGTTGAGTAGCTGTACGAGGTTGTGAAAATTCTGAAACTGCTTCAGTGCCCTTTTCTGAAGGAAAACGACCGGTTAGTGTAATACAATGACCAAGCACGTGTAAATCGGTAGAGAAAAATGTGCATTTAGAGGGTTTAAACTGAAGGCCAAACTTAACTGCGCGCGCAAGGATCTGTTCATAGTGAGTTAAAGCCTGCGCGAAGGAGGCAGACCAAGTGACGCAATCATCGATGTGGACTTGCTTCAAGTCTCACTTCATTTTTTCGTTAACGTAAATTCCAAATGCGGAGCGGAAGCGAGCGAAGGGAGCGAGGGGAGAAGTGAGACTTGTTTCCTTTGTACTCCTCATGAATATTAATGCTGGGTTAATAGAGGAATTTGATTGGTTATTCAGCTTCTCAAAAAGAAGCCGACTGGTCTCAAAACGGACCAATTTACACTTTCAGAGAAAGAAGCCGCCTCATTAATATTCATGAGGAGTACAAAGGAAACAAGTCTCACTTCTCCCCTCGCTCCCTTCGCTCGCTTCCGCTCCGCATTTGGAATTTACGTTAACGGAAAAATGAAGTGAGACTTGAAGCAAGTCCATCATTGATGTAGATGATGAGCGATTGATACAAGAAATCAGAAAAACGGTGTTCAAAATACGTTGAAATGTCTGAGGCGCAGTTTTCAAACCAAATGGCATGGGAAGAAATTCATAACGTCCAAGATGAGTGGCGAAAGCTGTTTTGTGTTGGTGTTGGGGGTTGACTGGAATTTGCCAATATCCAGAAGCAAGATCGAGTTTTGCGAAATATTTGCCACCACTGATGGCATCCAAAACATTAGAAACATTTGGAATAGGATAGCCATCACCCTTTGTAACTGTATTAAGACCACGATAATCAACAACAAAACGGGGGGGTTGAGGTTTGCCTTTTTCTAAGGGCTTACGTACTAAAATGCAGGGTGCCCCCCATGCCGAGTGACTTGGTTGGATAATGCGAAGGGGCAGCATGCATTCCAATTCAGCTTTGATGGCTTTGAGCTCTGCAGGGCTCTTACGATAAGGAAGTCGATAAACCGGGGGAGCGTCACCCGTATCAATATTGTGATGAAAGCCATGAACGGTGGATAAAGGAGAGTTAGGCAAATGAAAGGCTTGCGGATATTGTTTGAGTAATTGTTTGAATGCAGCAAGAACGTGTGGCGGAACATATGCGTAAGTCGGTGTGTCAAGCTCTAAGGCCTGAAAGAGAAGTTGTAAATATTCTGGGGAGGTATAAGGAAGAGGTTTATCCGGTGTTGCAGGAAAGAATTGGTCATGTTTGTCTAGGCCAGAGTTATTTTGGTCTAAAAATGGAGACAAAATATCAGAGGATTGGGTGGCAGTGACGTCTGTTGGCAATGAAACAAGGGAGTTAAAAGATATTGAATCGTTTGGAGCAGAAGGGGAGGGAAGGTGACGATGCCATGACTGAGAGAGATGATGGGCTGTATGCGTGGCGCCCTCGTCGAAATCGGAGATATCATTGTGTTGTTGGGTACGAATTCGCCCAAGGGACACATTGTGAGGTAAGTGAGCTGACCCTTTGACCGAATGAATTATCACGTTAGTGAAATAAACACGTTCAAACGTTGAATTTTGGCAAGTATCGCCTTCAGAAACCAAATATGCCGAGGACACATGTTCTTGTGGGGGGAGAGGGCGACTAGGGCGGCACTTGGAATAGGAAAACTGGGCGGGGAACGGATAATGTGAGGGCCCCAAACATGTGGTTTGTCGGATTGACGTGAAATCGATAGGACCACTCAGGGTTTGTAGGCCAGGGGAAAAACAGTGCCTTCAAGCCACGAAGTGTCTGACAATAGAGGCGTGCTTATCAGAGAGCTGGCTACGAAAAGGCATACAGGGATTATGTTAAACCCGCGAGATAAAGTAATGCTGTTTTGATCAGAAACCTCTGAAAATTGCGAAGGCAAAGGTGTCAATAAACAGGTGACATTGGCCACAGAACCCTGGGGAGGACGAGTGGTCGACGGGCCGTGGGTGGGAAAGGCGGCTAGAGGATTAGAATCGTGGCATGTTATGGAAAAGTTCATATCGGTTGCGGCGAAAAATACCTTCAGGGCTTTGGACTGAGTGTGTGCGTCTGTCATACGCAAATGATTCTGACCAAATAAAATAGGCCACGATAACTGAGGCACAACAAGCATGGTAAATGTGGTCAGACGGCCATTTTCCCAAACGATAGGGACTTGCATAGTGCCAACTGCCCGTAGGTTGGACGATGGGACTGCGACCGAAACAGGCACATGTTGGGCGAGTTTGACAAATTGTAGGTCAGGTCTAGTTTTCGCAACAATTTCGGCATGATTTTGACTGACCAGAGAAACAGAGCAACAGCTGTCTAGGGGAAGGGGTAGGGAAACACCCGCAGAAACGATTTTAGTCCACAAAATATTGCGATTACGAAGGTCAAGTGCTGAAACTGACGAAACAGGGTTAGAAGGCGTGACTGCCGGCATACCGTAAATGTGATCGGGCGAAGAACTGGGCCTAGCGGGGGCAGATGGGGTTGGTTGAGGAGAGGTTGGAAGAGATTTTTCTACTTCAGCAATAGTAGTAGTTGTTAGATCGTGTTTTAAACTACTCATGCAGTCCAAGACGATAGCTGTAACCGAATCCAAGGTGACACAATCAGTGGAATCTGCCACGTGCGCAGAAACAGCAGATGAAAGAGGATCACGTGAAAAACGATTATTAGATGAGCGATAAGGACGAGGAGCATTATTTGAAGTAGAATTGTTAGACGAATAGTGTGAACCAGAAAACGTACGACGAGTTTGATTACCAGGGTGGGGATTAGTAGTGTTACAATCATTAAAAGCACGAACCTCATGATTAAGGGCTTTACAATTAAATTTGAAACAAACAGAGCATTTATGGATATAACCATTTTTCAAGTTCACATCGACTGGGCGAAAAACGATTAAAGTTTTTACAAATTTCAGTTTTTAAATTCGTACCTTGTTGAGTGTTGGCATCAGGCTTCGGTGTACGTCTTGGAGGAGCAGTGGGTGGAGCGGTGTAAAGGACGTTGGTGTGGGGAAGCTTCGTTGGGGCAGATAACATCACCGATTCGTGTCGCTTTGCACATTCGACTGCGGCCAGAAGATCGGTAAATGGCTGTTCTCGAGTGATGAGATATTTTCCAATATTGGGAAGCAGCTTTATGGAGAAGGCGTGGATCAGCTCAACTTGTGAACCATCTGGAGAACAGTGAATTCCTGGCACGAATTTCTGTAAGGAATGCTGCGTCTCCATGAAGCGATGAGCGAAGTTCGAGACTGATTCATCTGGATTTTGGTGCAGAGAATAATACGTTGCCAAAAGGTTGCAAATTTGCTATTCTCTGGGAATGCCACGCTGTAGTCGTAGTAGCTGGGACTTTCGTCTTACAGGGACAGGAATTCATCGCTCGAGGTTTTGTGCGATATACGGGAAGCATTTGAAAGCTCAAAAGAGCAAATAATGTCAAAGGCACGCGAGTATTTCTGACATTGTTGCTTCAAATACGGCAACCAAAACTTTGCATGGATGTTAGACGAGGATAATACCTGTGATAGCTGTTCACAAAAGCAGTCGATTTGAAGTTCACCTCCGGTAAATTCTGGGAGTGTGAGCGGAGGAAGACGTAAGGCAGCTTGCGATTGCTGATCACCACGAGAGCGAACGGAAGCGGAGAGTTCATTAACGGTGTGTGAGAGGTCTGAAATTTGTTGCTGTGTCGTTCCTGTGACTTCTCGGGAAGCATGATGTTGATCACGAGTGGCACCAGCGAGTCCATTGATCAGGCTAAGAAGTTCCTCTGGAGAAGCCATGACGAAGAACGAAGAATTTAAGAACGAAAACCGGATTCTAACACCACTTCTGTAATGGTGGTCGAGCTACCATTACGTAATGCAACTCAAAAAGACTCGTGCGAATAAGTGATGATCGATTATGAATATATATAACTGATAATGGGAGAATAAAAATAAGAATGAATTAAATACAATTGACAAAGCTATTTATATCATACATGATTTACATTGATTGACATGAACACGTGATCATAATAACTACATGAATACGAGGCTGCACTATAGCGAGAATGTAATCCTGTTACAATGGAACCGGCCTGCTGATCCATATAGTGTAAGCATCCAGATACTTCAACAAATCTCCGCAATCAACAACTCAAACAGAAGAAAATTATAAATCATTTATAAAATAAGCCAGCTACCAACCAATTTCTCTTTGACAAATACTCGTTATGAGCATGCGCGCTGGCACAAAAGGGGCCTTAGGTTACATGGTTTAGGAATTTCCGTGGAGCCGCAGTTTGACGGGCTAGGGGGTGCAGAGCAAAATTATTTCGAAAATTTTGGCAGGAAAAATTTGAAACTTGCTTCTTCTACCCCACCTACACGTGGCAAGGCGCCCAACAAGGGGTAGGGAAAGGTTGAAGGATAGACAGTAAGGCATAAGAAGTAGTAATTTATATGAAATTTTTAAAGTGCAGTTTAAATTGGAGAAATTAGTTACAGTTGCATGCATGTTTGCCTAGTATAAAATATGAAGTATTTTATTTTCAGTGAATTTTTGGCGGGAAACGTTATCATTTGCAACTTCCTTCCGTGCAAAAAATATCAGGCTCGCACGTTGTGTTGTACTAATGTTCTGCATTCAGGGTCATTCAGATTAGAATTATTGCATCCAAAGACAACCGTGTAATCAAATTTTTTTGCTTGGTATTTTGTGATTGCATTTTTGCATGGGTTTTTGTGAGTGTTTTTGATGAGATTAGCGTATTTATCAGAAAATCAGTGTATATACAAGTTACATATTATTATTATTTTATTATACAGTTAGCATTATCAGTGTTCAGTAGTGTACAGTTTTATATATATATTCAAGTTAACAACAATGGCTTCAAATTCTACCTTTCATCGCGATGTGCAATCTGAAGTAACTATTGATGAAAATGCACAATCTGTTGATGTTGATATAATTTCAGCACCTCAAAAGAAAAGGGTATGTATGATATGATGATAAATTGTGGATATTCTTTCAACATGTCCCATGTGGTTCAAATATACCTCTTCCATAATTTTTTATTATATTTTATTACTAACGTTTATATATTATAATATGTTTACACTGTATTGTTGTAATTGTTGTTTTATTTATAATCATAGTGATGTGGTTTCACTTTTCGTTCCTGTCTTGTCAGTTCAGAGAATTAGAACAGATAATTTATCAAGAATAGATCTGCGTGAAGAAAGCTTGATACTGCTAAAATGTCCTCTTTGAATGCTATGGTGAGTTAATTCATTACTTTAGAACACTGTGCAGGTGCAAAAGACATTAAACTTATATCAGTGATATTGTTTCCAAGTAGTAAGTTTATGGTTTTGATTTTATTATAATTTAAAGCTTACGAAGTGGTATAAAAGAACAAAAACACCAACTCTGGCATTGACACTGGTAAAAACAAATGATGGCCAATTGTGTGTAAAGTATTCAGGTAAGTAGAAACTCTTGTTAAATTGGATTGTAGTTTGCAAATTTAAATTGGCTCTATAATTTATATTGCTAAATTACTATATGTTAGTAATGTGAAGATAGGGTCTTTGGTAAACTAAATTTGATTTTCATTGATTTAAGGTCCAAAACAGTTTGAAGCCTTTGGCAAAAGTAAGAGTGTGGCAAAGAAGTTTACCTCCATTGTACTTGAGGGAATGAAAGCTGATGGTGTTGACTTTAACGATGAAGGAGAAGAAGACAATATAGCTGAGGAATCTAGTAGAAACAGAACTTTTTATTTCATTTACTTGAATTTATGATATTGCCTTTCACTTTATTTGAACTTTCAAGACATTTTGGAATCCCTTACTGAAGTGATTTGGATAGTGTACACAGGATGGTAAATTATTTTTTTATTCAAAATAGGTATTGATGACAAAATTGCGGAAGTTTTGACCACACAGAATGTTCATTCATTTTCAATTGGCAGAAAGCGAAAATTTATCTCACAAATCATCACTGGAATTGGTATGTTTTGGTTGTATTTGGGCATGAGCATCATTAATGTTGCTATACGACCCATACTGTGCTATATTAGGGAAATAAGAAGCATTTAAAAAGTGGCCAGCCAGGTGAAAACGGGGGCACATAACCACTCTGTGGCCAATTACTTTTGAACTAAGAGGAGGCACTTTTGGGTTTGGAAAAAACACCTTTGCATAGTTTGCCAAAAAAGCCCCCCCCCCCTCCAGTTCCTATGCCTCAATTTGGTCTGGTTTCTTAGCCTCTTTCCAGCAAATTGGAAAGAGGCTAAGAAACCAGCATGGTGGCCTGATGTTGAACCCAAAATTTTATTTCGGAGTCCAAATTGTAGAAATCCATCAACGAGAGTTGATGAGATGGATCATGTCTTGGATTCATGCATCCAATTCATTGGAGCAGTATCACCACCAGAGCTTCCTGAGCCCAACATTGACAACACAGTTGTCGTGCCAATAGGCGCTCAAAGCACTACTGATTGTGCCTGTTCAAAGGCAGAAACATGTTCAGCTGGGTTGAATTGTGTTGTGTTTCCCCAGGTAATATTGCAACGACTTTTCCAGATGGACCTATCTTGTATTGGTTGTGTTGACTGCAAGTCACATTTTCATAAACTGTGGGTGCAATATCAAGTCTAGTGAGATCCGAGGGTAAATCATGTTGCAATGCTATCTATACAGTTTCTGTCACGTGTGACATCCACATACTTCAATAGCAATATTTGATACTCAAGGATTTATAACTACGTTTTCATTTTTAGAATTCAAAAATTTAGATCGCACAAAAGTTTAAAAGAGATGTTTCGACGATGGGATGCATAAATTAAGGTATGTTGTAAAGGAAATAAAGTTAATAGCATGTTGCAAGTGACGTGCATGTTCAATTTATATATCTTGCCAATTGCATTTTTTTAGAAATATGTTGCTGGGATTGTAAAGAGAAAGGTACCATTGAAAAGAATGGATATCTTTGAAATTGGAAAAATTTGGTTTTTTTAATTTCTATCGGCTTCTTGGTAGTGACGACATGGTAGGAGTATTTACTTGTTCTGCATAATTTATCTTTATATTGATTTATTGATATGTTGTTCTTTATCCATAGCATAGCATGTTTTTGATTCATATTTAGAATTTATTACTTCGATTTTATTTTAACTTTCTGATGGTTGTGAGAGATATGGTATACATTAATCTAATAATAATATATTGTTTGGTTTTATGCACATAATTACAAACAAATCTGAAATTTAGTAAAACAATGATAATGAGTAAAACACAAATCTGAAATTTGTGTTTTACTCATTATTTGACTCCTTGGCGGATCCTTTGACAATTCACTGCATGTAAATGCCATAGCCTCTTGAACGCCAATGGACTACAAGACAAAGACTTTGCTGAAGAAAGATAAGTGGTAAGTCACATAACATTGTATAATGATATTAATTTATTATTTGGATACACGAAGACGACATTTGCTATATCAAACTAAAGAAAAATTAAAGATAACGAAAATGTTTGCAAAAAACGAATAGTCCAAATAACTTTAAGCTTTGCAATGAAAATAAAGAGATTGGTTTGAAAACATAAACATTAGAGCTAAAGGGCAGTCTAGATAATGACTGTTGACTGTACCAACAAAATTATGTTTTCTTCGTATTCTGAACATTTTGCTGCTTATTTGTTGAACTCTATAACAAAGTTTCATTTTATTGGAAATGTGATTCGGAAAATGACTTAAAATCATGTTTATGTGTATGAACTGGATTCATTAACTTTGTGAAGTGATTAAGGTGTAATGCAATGTTCTTGGGATATTAGATGCAATTTTAGTGTGTTTTATGTATATAACACAATAATAAAGGTGGGAGGAACAACATCAACAAGTGTAACGTTTCGCCCAGAGTTTGGGTAAGTTGAGATGGTAATAGCTCTGAATATTGTAATCAAAATTAGAAGAAAATAGAAATATCTGTTAAAGTTATAAAATAGTGTAGTCCACAAAATTATCCATGTTAAAGCAGATTTTTTCATGCTGTAACTTTGCTGTCTCGAAAAAATTGCTGTCTCACACAGATTACAATTCCCCTCGTTTTCCTTTTGGGTGAATTTAGTCCCGATATCTCAAACTCTCGCCATGTCGAAGAAATTTTCAATTCTTGTGCGAGTTTGAGATAGCGAGGTTCGACCGCAATCCAACCCTAATCCTAACCCTAGCCCTAGCCCTAACCCTAACCCTAACGCTAACATTAACCCTAATTCAATATAGCTATTCTGGGTTTATTGCCTCTCGAATTATTGTTAATGAAAAATAAAGCGACACAAACTAGAAAACAGGAAATTAAAATATAAAAATAGCTTTATTATAAGTAGCTATAATTCAGAAAGGTGCTTTTTCGGAAAAAAATTTGTTGAAAAAGATCTGCATGTGGAGAGCATATTGTAAACATCTGCATATACACAATCATAAAAAATTTATAGTACTGAAAAACTGTATAATGTTGAAAAACTCTTTGAAATTGAATAATTTTATCTACGCAAAAACTTAAAATCACATATGTGCTAGCAATTTAGAGCCAAACTGCACATTGTAATTTTTAGATAAACTTTCTCGCTTTCGAAGTCATTGTACTCAACCACAATTCTTTTGTTTTTAAAGTGCGAGCAGCAAAGCTGCTGTTGCATAGATGCTATTCTTGGAATCATATGTGAAAATGTGAAATCATATGTGAAAAACCTCAATGTGGTCAAGACAAGTCCAAAAATAATATATGGAACTTTAAAAAATTAGCCTTGAGGTAAGTCCTAAATAAAAAAGGTGTATTCATGCAATATTTTGGGGGTTTACATTCGTCAGTGTATCTGCCAGCATTCATGTTTGTTTGCATCATTTCCGAATTTATCATAAATTTCTATTTAGTTAATAAAATTTTCTCACATTTTGAGCTTCATGCAATGCTGCTTTCCTGAACAGACCCCACTATTTGCATGGTCGCGGCGTGGCAAAAATGATTTAAAAAGCTGTGTTGCTAAGCGCATGGTTCGAATTGAATAAAATATACATTGCATCGAACAATATATTGTCTACAATATTTAATGGGAAAGTAGAACATTTCATATGTCCTACCGCTTTGATACTTCTTTGCAGTTATCCATGATAAGTTCGGCCCAAACAAATCAAACACGGGTAGCTTAGACTTGGCATCATAATGCCGAGGCAACAACAAATCTTCATCGGGTTCAGATAAAACTCCAATTTATACGCACGGGTTCACCCATTTTGGTTGCGATAGTAACCATACTTTGTGGTGGTATAATGAGAGTTATCTTAGAATAAAGAGTCCATTGATTCAGATCAAAACAAATAAAAAAGCAAATCGAGAATCCAATTAGTTATCAGCAATCAAGTCTTGCGAGAAGCGAGTGCTTTCCAAGTCAAAAATTAACCTCAAGTTAAATGTAATAAAAAAATAATTTACAGCATTGAAAAATTCGAGCAAAACAATAAAAAATAAGATATTATCACCAAAGAAGAATGAATTGAAATATTGAAAAAAGTGTTTTCAGTTATTGGATGCATGAGCAGACTTGGTTTTCATGTTACAAACCAAAGTATTAATCTAGTATTAATCATGTAACTGAGTTGACCTTTAACATGTTTTAGTTGCACGTTTCTTTGTTTGTTGATTTTACTGTTAAGATGGTCAAATTGAGGATAGATATCCAATTGGAAGCTCTTGGCACAAGCTGAAATACAATAAAACATAATGTAGAGCAATTTTTGATAGCCTTCGATTTTGCATTCTTTTATCGATTTAAAACATGGAAATGAAATTATAGATTGGATATGCAAAAAATTAACCTTTATGATTCTTCCAATGAAATCGATCAACTAGAAATATTGTATTTTTAAAGAAGCCATAGTCATAGTTTAAACAATAATCCTGGAGATGACAACTATTGTCATAAATAACAGTTTCTGCTGCTGGAAAAACAAATTTCAACAATTTATGATCAATAATGGAAATGGACATTGCACAAAATAATCTTAAAACCCACACATTGTTGACATAATCTAACAAACCAATTGGGAAGCATGTACGAAATATCGTGAATGGCACGTTCAGAGATTCCTGTGATTCTGGCACGTCACATCCATGGCATATATCTGCAACATACACCAGTAAAGTTATTATTTGAAAATATCTGCTACTGACTGCTAAACATAAAAGCAAATGTAAAATGACAAAAGTAAACCATACCATGTTTACAATACAAGGTGAAAATTCCTGGCATGAGAGTAGGGTGACCTCGTTAAACTTTATTACAGGTGACACTTCGTGCCTTTTGGAACCCTGCAAATCCTGAAAATAGGTTCCTCTTTGCGTTTTTCTCGGCCAATTCGGCAAAAATGAAAATTCTGTGAAAATGAAAGTTGCAATGCGGACACAGGGGGAGTTCTCTCTGGAAAATGCGAAATAACGCCAAAGATAATGGGGGCAGAACACTGCAGTCGATGTAACTTGTCTGGGAATTTTGCTATATCAAGCCCAGACTTGATGTCCTGAAAGAGGTCACTAAAAACATTACTTTCTGGGAAGTAAGAGCAAACTGGCGACACTGACGCTATACATTGCAAAAAGTTTTTTATTGGTAGTGGGAAACGGTCAGGTCTCTCAAATGTTTCTTCACACCAGGTGACAAATACAGCAACTGGACAACAATGCTGTTGAAGTAGTGCCTTCATACGGGCAACTTGTAACATCTTATCATTGCCCTCTGCATAGGCTGTTAAAAGCTCTCTGCACTCTTTATTGTCCAACAAAACTCTCATTTTAAAACTAGTAAAGCCAAATAAAGTCGAGTTTGGATAAACGTAAATGCGAGTATAGATTGGTCAGTCTCGTAACTGTAAAAATAAAAAAAACTATTCTTCGTCGAATAATGGTAGAAAAAAACATCAAGAGCTACTTATCTTCCTTTCAAGGCATTTCCTGGTCCAATCCTTGCTGCAGGTGAAACAAATTGACCACAGCTAAATATCCTTCGCAACCCAAGAGAAATTGCATCACAAGTGATTACATCAGGGAATTGACCACATTTGTCACAAACAAAGCCACTGCTGTAGTCAATATCGAGCAGACTAAGGTATGCATACCAGGAAAAGCGCAATTGATGATAATTAATCATAAAACTTTGTGATTGACCTGCCGCATCATAATTTAGCTTCCACTTTTCATGAAAACCAACAATGCTACAACTGATAACATTATAAAAAATCAATGAAGTAATTTGTGGTTTCAAGAATATTACACAAGTAACCCAGATATAATTTACCTGCTTCCAGTAAGAAAAATGTTTAGATAATCTCTCAAGACATCATGGCCAATGTGGCATATATCTCCCCAGATATATTCTGTTCAAAAAGCACGATCAATTTCCAGCCACATCATATTCGTATATTATAATCAAAAGCGAAAACTTTAGTTACAGAAAACTGTCTGTACTCTTCAACACCAACAACTCTAACTTAACTTCTCTCACAACGACCATATCAAGTTACAAAATAAATTAAATTAACGGGGGGTAAACCCGGGAGCCCTCACACTCTCCCCCCTCTGAAATAAATGTCTCCTGACATTTTGGAAAGTCCGATTAATCTACATCGTTCATATAACTCATCTTCTCTTTAATTTCGAAACCCTGCTCCACTGACAATATCATCCATTGACCAGCGGTGGTAACGTAACAAGCTGCGCAGCATCATTCAAATTTCTAGTGTTCAAAGCATTCATCGACGTTTATCGGGTTAGTCTTGGATAAAAGTATCCGGTGGCGATATGGCATCAGTGGTGATTTTTGTCTTTATATATTTATTTATTTTTTTTATTTTATTTATTTTTTTTTTGTTAATAATAAAAAAAAAAGTATATGTGTCAACAACGAGCAACGTAAATTTCAGCGTATAATAGTTGTAGAATAATGCGTAAATCGCGGTCCATTCCGCTAAAATGTCAGTTGAGCGACTAATATACAGGCGGTACATATCCGTGTGGCACAAACGCGTTAAATTGTGGACTTAAGTACAGAGGAAAATTCATCGGAATGTGATACGCTGTATGGGGTGGAGTAATTTGCGGTATTATTGGTTGGATTCGTGCTCTTATATCTGCGGGCTGGCCTAATCCATAATACGAAAACATCACAGGTGGGTTGCGTATTCTTTGAGGTTGTTGGTTAACATTCAGTTGAATCGGCTAGTTCGAAGGGGCCATTGGAGTATTAGTTGTTACATTGTGAGGCTCTTCATTACCTTGTGGTACCTCTATCTCATTGTCTGAAGGTAATCCTGATTCTCCATTCTCGGCCGCTTCTGTAGGTATGTGTTGCATATGTCGCATGACTTCGGAGAGCTGGTCTGGGTCAAATCCATATTCATCTGCTGGCCCCTCCTCGTCTGACTCAATAACATGATTTGGTTGACGCTGATTGCGAGAAGACGCTGGCCGAGGGTGATGAGGTTCTGCAGGATTCTCTGGCGTCGCTTCATACAGTAGAAATGGGCAAGGCAGCATCAAATTGCGATGAAGCATTCGCTTCCTCCCCGTGCCTTGTGCAAGTGCAACTTCATAAACTGCGTTATGGGGATCTGGTCTCCGAAGAACAACATACACCTGGTTTTCCCAAAAGGATCGTAATTTTCCCGGTCCTCCTCTTTCTAATAGACGTTTTACTAACACACGATCACCCGGTTTCAGCTCGGTGGCAAAAGCTCTTTCATTGTAGCGTTCTCTTCCCTTCTGCATACTTTGTCCCGATTTCTCAGCTGCGATCTTGTAGGCCTCTTCCATGGCTTGCCTCCAATCCTTCAAGTATTGCGGGTATCTCTTACACACGGCGCTTTTTGTGCTGCCAAAGATAATATCAATTGGCAACCTTGGCTTTCTCCCGAATAGCAATTCGTAAGGCGAGAACCCGGTAGAGTCATTTCGAGTACAATTGTACGCAAATATCAACTAATTGACGTGATCTTTCCAACGAGACTTTTGTGAATCCGAGAGGCAACGTAGCATGGAGAGCAAAGTTTGATTAAACCGTTCACACTGTGCGTTGCCCATAGGATGGTATGGTGTTGTCTGTGAACGTTTAATGTTGGTTAGTTGTTCTAATTTGTGGAACAAATTGTTCTCAAACTCCGTGCCCTGATCATGATGTATCCTTTGTGGGTATCCAAACCTCTGTATAAAATCGTTGAAAAGCTTCTCAGCGGCAGTCTTAGCTGATTTATTCGTAGTTGCATAACCTTGTGCAAAACGGGTAAAGTGGTCAACTATGACCAAGATATATTCATATCCCCCTGCGCTTTTCTCCAAGTGGACAAAATCAATGCTAACAAGCTCAAACGGTGCACTTGTTTTTATACTTTGAGCTGGAGCACGTTGATTGATGGTGGGCTTTTTACGCTGTAAACATTCACAGACTTTAGTAACATAGTGTTCTATGTCCCTGGCCATGTGGGGCCAATAAAATCTTTCCCTTGCTAACTCTATGACCCTGTTTGCTCCAACGTGACCCATTTCTTTGTGAAGGTGTCGCAGCACTAGTCGATGATATTTTTGTGGCAGTGCTAACTATTCTCTGTGACTGGTTTTTCTGTAGAGAATACCGTCTTGCTCTATTTTAAACTTAGACCATTCATGCATCGCGGTACGTACTGCTGCCGTTTCTAGATGCAATTGTTCTTGTGTAGGCTTCCCATTTTCTTGGAAGTAAATCAATCGGCTGATAACTGCATCCTCCATCTGCGCTTTCCTGATGAAATCTGTTTTCATTGGCCAATATTTCCTGGTCGTCGGATGTGCGAAAAATGCATCAATGGTTTCTTTATTTATTGTTAATAATGTAATCCATGCTGAACGGTGAGTGTTCTGTGCGAAGTTAGCATTGATTGAGGCTTTGATATCACCCGAAGAAATCTCTTCTGTACATTTAGACATAAAGGTGTTGATATCAGTAGGCATCCGAGACAAGAAATCTGCATCTTTGTTGGCTTTTCCAGGTCTGTACTTTATGGAAAAGTTGAAATCAGCAAGCGAAGCGACCCATCTATGTCCTGTAGCTGTTAATTTTGCTGTTGACATGACATACGTTAGGGGGTTGTTGTCTGTATACACTGTGAAGCTTGGACCATAGGCCAGATAATCACGAAATTGTTCTGTGATGGCCCACTTCAGAGCAAGGAATTCGAGTTTTCCGCTGTGGAGGTAGTAATTTCGCTCCGCTGGTGTCAATGTTCTAGATGCGTAACCTATAACACGCATAATTCCATCTTGCCTCTGGTATAGGACAGCACCTAAACCTTCTTGAGACGCATCAGTGTGCAGAACGAAAGGTTTCTCGAACTCAGGGTATGCCATCACGGGTGGATTAATCAATGAATCAATCAATGTATTTAGCGATTGTTTATGAGATTCTGTCCACTTCACCGGCTCATGTGCTGGCAATTGAGAGAATTTCGACTTTGTTGTGCACTTCTGATTTTGGGTATCAGTTGTAGTATGGTTTCCTTTCAATAAATCATAGATCGGCTTCGGTGTCCTTGAAAAATTTGCAATGTACCTGCGATAGTACCCTAAAAGTCCGATGAGGTGCCAAACATCGCCGACTGTCTTTGGAATCCATTGTTTTAGGTTTCTGACAGCTTCTGTGCCTTTAGGATCTGGTTTGTACCCTCTTGAGGAAACTATACGTCCCAGATAGTTCACTTCCTTCTGGAAAAAATGGCATTTCCGCACCTTGAGCTTTACTCCACTTTCTCTCAGTTTCCGCAGGACCCTTCCTACATGTTCTCAATGTTCATCAAATGTTTGAGAATAGACGATCACATCGTCCAAGTATGGTACACAGAACTTGTCACAATAGTCAGTTAGGACAGTCTCCATGTACCTCTGAAACTCACTGGGGGCATTTTTCAACCCAAATGGAATCCTTTGCCATTCAAACAAGCCCCAAGGAGTTACAAATGCTGTCAGATGTCTACTATCTGGATGCATAAATCCCTGATGATAGGCTTTACCTTGATCTAAGGTGGAAAACCATTGTTGTCCAGCAAAGCCATCTAACGTGTCTTGTATCCGTGGGATGGGATGTCGATCTGTGATTGTCTTGCTGTTTAATTGTCGGTAGTCTACACAGAGCCTCATAGTTCCATCTTTCTTCCGCACCACTACACAAGGGCTGCTGTAGGAAGATCTTGATCTCTGAATAAATCCTTTGTTCAGTAAATCTTCAACGTACTCTTTCAGCTCGCCAATTAATGGACGTGGAACACCCAGGTACATTTTAGCCACTGGCGTGTTATCAGTTAGCTCTATTTTCATCTGAAGGTTGTTCGCACAGCCAATGTCATTGTCGTCTTTGCAAAATGAACCACCTTCTTTCATGAGCATTTCATGAACCTTCTGTTTTTGTTCAGCTGTGAGATGGTCGTTCAAAACCACTTCGGGCACAAAGACATTGCTGAGATGTAGTGGTTCAGCTTCCTGAGTAGCGGTATTCACTTTAACTTCGCTTTCGGGTTTGGAGTCAACTGTCGGTTCTTTGAGAGTCACATCAATAGGAGTTACTGATCTCACCAACTGTAACGTGCCAATGACAGTACGACCCTTCAAAACGATATTATGTGCACTAGTATTTGAGATGATGAGATTTACTCTCACATTATTTCCTCCTTTCAAGTAAATTAGGGTCTCGTCAATTTCAATACCATTTGGCAGCGACTGAAAGACGTCATTCTCAAACATAACAGGAGTGTCCTTGTCTACATGTCCCGAGTTAATGCGAAATGACAACTTCTTCGTTTCCTGGGCGGGAATGGCAATGTCTCTTTTCAATGTTTTTACAGCTGATAGATAAGGGTCATTTTGCATTTGAATACAGTTAATGATAGCATTTACATTTCCGGCAATCTTCCGAGGTAAACTGTTTTTTAATAACAAGGTTATCTTATCAGTCCCCAAGCTGCCGTCATATTTACCCACTAGTTCCTCCAGTACATTGTAGCCTATGATTGGGTTATCGATGTTGGATTCAGTAACCAGCATAGGTAGGTCGATAACTCCGGTACCAGTTGAATTGTCCTTGAGTTCACACTTAACATTAATCCAGCCCAAGTAAGGCAGAGTTGTTCCATTTGCTGTTTTCAGTTCAAGGTTTGCACCAGGATCAAGAAGATCTTCAATCTTATTTACAGTTGTTCCTTTCAGCTGACTTTTCACCTGTTGCAAACTAATAATCGACACTTGAGCTCCGGTGTCCAATAATGCAGGGATTTCTACCCCATTGAGTCTACAAAAGATGATACATTTATTTCCAATTAGTTTCGCAACTTTTGCCTTTTCCCTCGGTGTTATATATGTGGCGTAGACATCTGAGTTGTCAGCATCAACAAGACTTGGTCCAACATCAGACTCTATTCTCTTTATAGAAACTTTCTGGATCGCTATACAAAGAGTTTTGTGCTGATTCCAGGCACTAACTTGACATCTCTTGCCACAATAGCTCACACATTTGCAACCACCGCAATGGAAAAGCATTGTTTCTTCCCTCTCAGTTCCACAAAAACTACAGCACTGGGACTTGTATTCTCCTTGTTCGGCTACTGTCCGTCCCGTGACAGCAGCCAAGGGGGATTTTCCGAATTCTTACAATTGTACAAAAGGTGTCCATCATCCCCACACTTCCAGCAGTGACGACATGATTCTGCATTTCCTTCAGCCTGACACTTTTCGCAACCTCTACGCCTCTTTCTCGAAGCTTCAAAGGGCCTCCTGCCCTGTGTTTCTCCTTGGTTCTGTCGCTTCTTTACATCTCCTCTAAGTGTAACCATTTCTCCTCTCAGTGCTCTGACCTCTGCAACAAGCTCTTTGATCGAAAATGCCTCATCATTCCTTTTGTCATCAATCTTAGTATCCGTGGTTGACTGGACTTGGGCCACTTTGGCCTTTCCCCTTTGGCCCAAACCTAACTTTAAATTACGCTCCGATTCTTCAGTGACAGCGATATTAAGCTCATTAATAAGCTCAGCATCAGTAATGCCTGGCTTTTGAAGGTGAGGGCGCATTCTCGTCCTCAAGATGTTGCTGATTAATCCTGTTTCTACAGCATGCAGGAACATGGACTGACACTGCACAGGCTCATACCTGACTTTTGCGTTACCTGCTTTCGAAGCGAAAATTACCTTCTCTCTCAGATTCATTGCACGCAGAAGAAAATTCTGTGGTTCTTCAGTTGAATTTTGTACCAAATTGGTGAGGCTTGTATAAAGCTCGCTTGCGTTCTTTTCTTGAAAATGGGCACGCAGAATCTTCGTTATTGTTTCTAAGCCTGATTCCCTCATGGCCTCGATATAATCTTTCAAAGGAAGGCTCGCTGAAACACACCTGATAATTCCATCTATCACTTCTTTCTCCTCGTAGCCTTTCTTTAATCCTTCCTCAATCTGCCTGTTTAAACTCATGAGCGACAAATTGTCTTTCTGCCCCTGTGGCCCTAAGCCTCCCACGATCCGAAATTCACGTCTGAACATGGACTTTAAACTTGCTATGTTAGAGCCGTCCGAACTAATCCCCGTCTCATTTCTGGCGGCTCTGAGCCTCTCCTTGGCGGCTTCTAGCTCTCTCTGTTGCTTCTCTTTCAACACAGCAATATTGGCCTCCAATTCTTTAATTTTCTCTTGTTCCGCACTATTTCCTTGTCCCATTTGCGAAACCACAGCGATACAATCATGTAGAAATGATTCCCTTTCCTCTTCTTTCAATTCCGAGATTAATTTCTCAAATTTTGAAATCAAGACCGTCGTCAATCCTAACCGTGTCTCATTTTCAAATTCGGTCTCAGGAATTTTAAAATGAACACAAAGTTCGCACAGTTTATCTTGTGTAAGGGGCACAATAAATCCAGCTAATTTGATCTGAAGCTCCTCTACTTCACTTGTCGCTGACATTTTAATTCTAAAGTTCGCTCTGATAATAAACGCCGAAGAAATTGTCAACCAGAACCAGAGTGCAAAATTGAATAGATTATAAACAAAATCAGGAAGTCAATCGAACAACCGACTTCAGAATACTCAGGTATAATATACATTGACACAGAATAATTCACGAATGGAATCTCAAACCTGTCACGTCGTGGTCACCAAATTTGTGGCATATATCTCCCCAGATATATTCTGTTCAAAAAGCACGATCAATTTCCAGCCACATCATATTCGTATATTATAATCAAAAGCGAAAACTTTAGTTACAGAAAACTGTCTGTACTCTTCAACACCAACAACTCTAACTTAACTTCTCTCACAACGATCATATCAAGTTACAAAATAAATTAAATTAACGGGGGGTAAACCCGGGAGCCCTCACACCAATCAGGAAAGAGCCCATATTTAGAATACCATTGGCAGAGCCATCGTAAATCCTAACATGTCCACATACAGTACATGCCGAGCAAAATCTATACAAAAGAATGATTTGCAAATTTAGATTCAACTTTGTTCAACAAAAGATACAGCAATATTGTCTGAGTTATTGAAATATCACGAAAAATCATCTGTAACTTTAATTACATTTGCCCAAAGTAGAAGTTGTTTTGAAGAGGTGTCAAATTTCCGAACAATGGACATTTCACCATTGCAAACTATGCAGTTATGATCGCGAGGCAATAGAGCCATTGAACCATCATCCAAAACATTTTCCATTGTTTGAGATGACAGTGTATCAATTCTCTTTTGCCTCTCTGTAGTGCACCAAGCAATCCTTCCTTGCGACAGAGGCTTTACAAACTTACTCTTTATACAAGACTGAGAAAGCTGATTGCATTTGTCCACAAATTCGAGAACAAAATCAGGTATACTTTCTGTGTGAATTTTCAAGTATGCCGGTAAGGAGCTATTATGGAAACAAGAATGCTTTCCTATACTGCACTGGTAACAAACAAACCCTTTCCTATCACAAGCCACAACAGCAAAAGGTTTATCTTTTGGCTTCACCAATGTGAGCTCCGCAGCAGAAAATGGCAACTGGCTAACAACTGGCAATTCCTACAAAGTCAAGAATCGTAAAAACAATTTTGAAGGCAACAGTCTACAAAAATTTGATTGATATCAGGCATTTAAATAACTGCAACCGATCAGAACTCTCAGAAGAACTTGTTATTTACTTTGACATATGCATGTTCAGGACCAGCACCTAAAAAATATTGTCATCAGAAAATCTATGATAGGATTGTTGAAGACACAAAAATGCAAGAATACAGCTTTATAAAATAGTCACCTGGAATGACTTGAAATGGATCAACATCATTTAATGAGTCAGAGATGTTAATAAGGTCATAACCCACAACAACATGTAAACATTCTTTGTAATGCTCATTGACAATCTTTCTCAGCCCTACAAACATAGAAGAGCAAACGAAAAAACTTGAAGTAATGCAAGCTTCTACGTAAGGCATAACAATAAAATAAAAACAATTAGTAATAAGTCATACCCTCGTAATCAACATTTAATGTTTTATCCAAAGTATTTACATATTTTTCGTGACTTTTACTACACGAGCAGGAGAGTCAAATCACATCAATTATATTCAGTGTGATGCCTCATCGGTCTGGTCTGGTTGATTAATATGTAGATGCAAAAATTTCTCTAAAAATGTTTAACTGTAGAGACTGCATGAATTTGTCTACCTTCAGCATTTTTTGTGCAACATTAAAATCTTGTATCAAAAATATCATTGCATTGGCATCAATTTTCAAAAAAGATTTTGCTTGCAAAACCATTATGCAATATAAATCACTCACTTCACTACTGACCTGCAAATCAGAAAAATTATGACATTTCATACAGGTGCTTATGCTCTAAATCAATTTGGGTGACAAGCTTGGCAAAAAACTGCCAAGCTTGTTTTGCTCTTTACCACCACATCTGATGCATCATTTAAATCATCTGCAAACTCCCAAGGTGGATTAGTATCATCTAAAAAAATAACAAAAAAGCTGCTGTAGAATATATATACCCAACAATTAAATGTTCATATGACAATAAATAAATGTCAAAACCTACCACCATCAGCAACAGTTTCATTGGCAGGAAGAAGTGGAGTTACTGTTCCACTTTCTTGGACCTCTCCCTCACTCCCGGATTCTGACAGTATTGGAGAATGCACATCATCATCAGAGGTAGAAACATTGCGTCCTCTCTCATCAACAGCAGTCCTGTGCTCCTGCGATGAACATACAGTTCCCGACCTTTTGCGTCCAGTCGCAATTCGTGACAGAACTAGAACATGCTCATACTTGGGAATTGGCTCCTCCGCTCCAAGTAAGAGTATTGGTAACCCAGTACTGTCATCTTTTAACGAAATTTCATCAGAGTCTTCATCAGAGATCATTTCAATACCTATAACTTTGTTGTTACTAATGTTAAAACTTTCACTACTAGGCCTAAACAAAACAAGTTAAAATATTTGATCGGGCCTCGGTTTCGTGTTCATTGGAATTGCAATGACATTGGTTGTAAGAAAAAATTGGTTGGTAACTGGCTTATTTTAAGATAGTCCGGTAGCTGAAAGCTGGGAAGGAACCACCAGACGAGGTAATTTATGAGAACAGTCTTTGATCGGTACAGAACTTCAAAATTGCTATTAAAATCGGAAACATGGCGAAACATAGTAAATACTAAAGCTTTTCGTCTGACACTCATCAGAGTAGTACGTCAGAAAGAGAACGAAAATGAAAACCTAACGAACAATTATACCCAGAAGAGGATCGAAATTGGCCAATCATTGGCCATTGGCGAACAATAGATTATTGAAAGAGTCCCAGTGGGAAAACGAACTCTTTCTGTCTACACAATATGGGATCCATGGTTTTGATGTAGACAGATTCTAAAATTCCTAAGTGAAATTTTGACATAGCTCTGCCGATAATGCGAAAACAGTCCTCACTGTAGTTTTGAGCACATTCTGGGTTGTCGAGTAAATGTTGGCCTATAGTGGAGTTGTGTTTTAGAGTTTTAGATGTTTTGGAGGCGCGAGGTGGTTGTTCTCGCTGCGGAACCATTTTTTGGCGTATGTTGGAGGGCATGTGTTGTTTAATCCTATCGCATAACCATTGAGAAGTGCGACCTACGTACCTGCAATCACACCGGCACGAGAATTCGTAGACTACGAGACTTTTTTGTGTGGTAGGAACACTATCTTTACGGATGGGGGGTAGGATCTTTTTGCCACTAAACACCAGACGGGGGTTGACTGTAGTGTAGCATTTGCTTATGGCTGTTTTAAGTTGCTTTTCAAATCACGTGGAAACGTTGCCGATATAGGGTAGTTTTAGATAAACAGGGCACTTTTGCGGACCAAACTTTTTGTCAACCGAGAAATCTGCGATTTTCTTACGAAAAGTACTTAAAATGGTGTCTTCTGGATAGCCATTGTGGATGAGGATAGTTTTTATTGTGTCCAATTCGAAACTGACTTTTGGTTGACAACAAATCACGAGTGTCCGGTGAACCAAAGTGTTGATAAGGTTAATTTTGAATTTCTTGGCACAAAAGGAATCCCAACGTGTGTATAGACCGCTAAAAGTTGGTTTCCTGTGAACACTGGTAAGAAAACCAGGTTCACTTTTTTCCACATAAACATCTAGAAATGGTAAAGAGTTGTTTTCTTCTTTTTCAAAAGTGAATTTGAGAGACTGGTGTAAAGAGTTAAGTTTTTCAAGAAAAATATCACACTCAGACTCCTTTTCAAAAATAGCGAAAGTGTTTTACTCTAAAACGTGTTTAGCGAAAGTGTTTACTCTAAAACACGACTCCGCTATAGGCCAACATTTACTCGACAACCCAGAATGTGCTCAAAACTACAGTGAGGACTGTTTTGGCATTATCAGCAGAGCTAGGTCAAAATTTCACTTAGGAATTTTAGAATCTATCTACATCAAAACCATGGATCCCATATTGTGTAGACAGAAAGAGTTCGTTTTCCCACTGGGACTCTTTCAATAATCTATTGTTCGCCAATGGCCAATGATTGGCCAATTTCGATCCTCTTCTGGGTATAATTGTTCGCTAGGTTTTCATTTTCGTTCTCTTTCTGACGTACTACTCTGATGAGTGTCAGACGAAAAGCTTTGGTATTTACTATGTTTCGCCATGTTTCCGATTTTAATAGCAATTTTGAAGTTCTGTACCGATCAAAGACTGTTCTACTATTTTCGGCAACGGTACACCAAAGATGAGATTGTAGATCTCAACAATGCTGTGAAACTCAGAGGTAAGGTTAGATCAATTAAGTTTTCTATTTCATTTTATCAATTATGTTTGGCTAATCGTGTTGCCCCTGGATTTATCACTACCTGTATTTCGAAATCATCTGTTAGACATAGCCCCACCATTGAGCGTGCTTTTCTGAAGGACGAAATTCACAAGGCCAAAACCAGCCTTTCACAAATGAAAAACCTCTACCAACACCAATGGTCTAAAATTCGTTTGTTTCTCTCCTTTTTTGATTTCATCCGTTTCTCCCGCTACCTTTCCAAAATCGATCAGCGGACTGAAAAACAGACTTTGCAAAAACATCATAAGAATGTAGGGCTTCTTGTTAAGAGACGTTTTGGTCGCTTGTTGAGCAATCCTAAAAAACATATAGTTAATCTTTCGGACTACTCTCTCTCTGACTCTGAAGAATTTGTACTTGAACATGGTTTAGAGTTTTGCATCCCACCCCGTGAAGTCAACAGAGAAGAGCTTTTTGCTGAATTTGAGGTTCTTTTTGCTCAACTTGCTAGGCATGAGCCTGTTTCGGATAATGAGCTTGGCTCGCTAAAAGCCCGACTAAGCGACTTGGCACATGCTTACTGTGGCACCCCTATCGACCTCATTGATTTTTATATGCATAGGGAACATTTTCAGACCATTAAATCTTTACGTAACAACAGGGATATTCTTATCATAAAACCAGATAAGGGATCCGGGGTTGTCATTTTGAACCAAAAAGATTACATTACAAAAATGGGTGATATTCTTAACGACAATAGTAAATTTGAAAAACTTGGTGACGTCGAAAAGTTTGACAAAACGGCAAGGCTCGAGCGTAAACTCCAAAAACGCCTGCATGAGTTAGTCAACAAAAAAATAGTTGACCCAGTGTGTTTATGATAGGATCCGCCCTGGTGGCTCACAACGTCCCCGCATGTATGGTCTTCCCAAAACTCACAAACCTAACATCCCTTTAAGGCCTATTTTATCTATGGTTGGCTCGGCACAACATCAACTTGCCAAATGGCTTTCGGAGCTTTTGGAACCGGGTCTTAATTTGTATTCCGACAATTGTACTTCTGATTCGTTCACATTTGCCAATTTTATTCAAAACTTGGAGCTCAACCCTGCTAAAACTTTTTCATGCTCTTTCGATGTATCCAGCGTTTTTACAAATGTTCCTCTGGATGAGACAATTAAAATTTGTGCAGACTCGCTGTACCGAGGTCCTCTTAATTGCCCATAGATCCCTGAGGATGTATTTATTGAATTAATGAAATCTGCCACTAGCTCAGTGGAGTTCAGTTTCAACAATGAGATGTACAGACAAAAGGATTGTGTTGCGATGGGAAGCCCCTTGGGACCAGCACTTGCCAATATTTTTGTTGGATTCCATGAACATATACTTTTCAACTGCACTAAAAAGCCCGTTGTTTATTTTCGCTATGTGGATGACACTTTCGCTATTTTTGAAAAGGAGACTGAGTGTGATATTTTTCTGGAAAAACTTAACTCTTTACACCAGTCTCTCAAATTCACTTTTGAAAAGGAAGAAAACAACTCTTTACCATTTCTAGATGTTTCTGTGGAAAAAAGTGAACCTGGTTTTCTTACCAGTGTTCACAGGAAACCAACTTTTAGCGGTCTATACACACGTTGGGATTCCTTTTGTGCCAAGAAATTCAAAATTAACGTTATCAACACTTTGGTTCACCGGGCACTCATGATTTGTTGTAAACCAAAAGTCAGTTTCGAATTGGACACAATAAAAACTATCCTCATCCACAATGGCTATCCAGAAGACACCATTTTAAGTACTTTTCGTAAGAAAATCGCAGATTTCTCGGTTGACAAAAAGTTTGGTCCGCAAAAGTGCCCTGTTTATCTAAAACTACCCTATATCGGCAACGTTTCTACGTGATTTGAAAAACAACTTAAAACAGCCATAAGCAAATGCTACACTACAGTCAACCCCCGTCTGGTGTTTAGTGGCAAAACGATCCTACCCCCCATCCGTAAAGATAGTGTTCCTACCACACAAAAAGTCTCGTAGTCTACGAATTCTCGTGCCGGTGTGATTCCAGGTACTTAGGTCGCACTTCTTAGCGGTTATGCGATAGGATTAAACAACACATGCCCTCCAACATACGCCAAAAAATGGTTCCGCAACGAGAACAACGACCTCGAACCTCCAAAACATCTAAAACTCTAAAACACGACTCGGCTATAGGCCAACATTTACTTGACAACCCAGAATGTGCTCAAAACTACAGTGAGGACTGTTTTCGCATTATCGGCAGAGCTAGGTCAAAATTTCACTTAGGAATTTTAGAATCTGTCTACATCAAAACCATGGATCCCATATTGTGTAGACAGAAAGAGTTCGTTTTCCCACTGGGACTCTTTCAATAATCTATTGTTCGCCAATGGCCAATGATTGGCCAATTTCGATCCTCTTCTGGGTATAATTGTTCGTTAGGTTTTCATTTTCGTTCTCTTACTACTCTGATGAGTGTCAGACGAAAAGCTTTAGTATTTACTATGTTTCGCCATGTTTCCGATTTTAATAGCAATTTTAATTTATGAGACCAAGTGATTTTGGTCTATTTTGGGGCGCAGAATCCGAATTTTGATGTTCTTTTTATGGGGGAGGGGCCGTTTCGGAGATATGGGGGCAAATGCCCCCAAATTCAACAATGGCATGTTATAGTTAAAACTGTGACTATACCTCTTAAATGTTTGGTTTTTGATTGTAAGGCATTGATTATGGCCTGATCAAGCTTATTGGAGATTTTTTAGGTTTCAGGCCAGGGTATAGGGTATATCGTCATATCGAGAGGAAGGACCAGGCCCAGGGTGTGGTCACCAGGGTCGCACTGCTTCGATTAGTTAGACTAAGCGAAGCAGTGTAATTCCTTTTGCCTTTTTTCCTAGAATTACAGAGAGCTGGAAAATTCTCTCCTCACACTTTATATGACAGGTCTGAGGGTGGGTTTGAACCCACAACCCCTTGAACAAGGGTTGGGCGATCTAGCCACTCGGCCATCCCAGTCACACTAAAGAAGGGCTGCTATTTGGCGCGTGTCTCATTATATACTGCCAAATTTTCCTGAGGGTTACGGAAGCAACTCCCCTTGCTCCCTAAAGGTCCTCAGGGCGCATATCTTAGCTTTATTATAAGTTCATAGAAAATCATCTGGTGAGAAAAGCAGGCCATTTTTTAACGTAATAATTACTGGGGAAATTTCCCCAGCAGGCCCAATATTCTCCCCATTAGTGACAGGCGAAATCGGAAAAACTCCCCAGTTGTTTGGGCCCATTCGATAACTTGTCTTATCAAATTGCAAAGATTCCTTAGCTTTAAAATACTCCAAATAGTTTTTGTGTTACTAAATCTGAACTGCTATTATTCTTTCTTTCTTCTGAACCATTAGCAATAGCCTCCAAGGCCTGCTTTTTTTGAGTTTTTAAAACTAAAAGAACGACATAATAGGCAACCGTGCAATGAACTTTACAAAGAGAGGACTTTATGGAAAAGTTTTTTCAAAAAGAGAATGGCACTCTTTAGCAATCTTAGTTTTTCTAAAGATTTGGATGTTTTTGTAAAGAAAGTATGATTTTAAAATTTTCAACGTGCATTACACGTATTCTACTTTGTACGTGTGACTTCAGGGCGTAGTCGTCATAAGGTTTTCCAGTATTTTGTGGCCCTTTTGAAAAATATTCCCCAGTAGTTAGATTTCCTTAAAAAATGCTATGGAAAATAGTCTGACAGATCTTTTGTTTTGGTCAGCCAATCGAATTGCTGGTTTAAGATTCAAATCGATATAAAATACCAACAGATTTTTCTTCGGGCCTGTTCAATTTTTATTTTCAAGCCTGTTTTTTCTTGCTGCTAAAAATAGTTAAAATGAATTCGCAAAACGGTGCAGAGAACAGCGAAAAGGAAGCATTGAGAAAGTTGTTTTGCGGAGGATTGCAGCGTCACACATCCGACAACACCTTCAGAAGTTACTTCAAAGAGTTTGGAGACATCGTCGACATTGTAATAATACGGGACAAACACACCAATGAGTCAAAAAGTTTTGGCTTCATCACTTACAACAATTCACTTTCTGTACTAAACGTATTGGCTTCGAAGCCACATATTATTGACGGACGAACAGTTGATGTGAAAAGGGCAATTCCAAAAGAAACAAAACAGAAACTGCCCATGATCTTCCATTGAAGTCATATAGGAAATAAAAATTATAAACTGCCATTAATGGCAGCCTGTGCTTTAAAAAGTGGATTTTTATAAATAGCAAAGACATTTTTTATGCAATATAGTACAATAGGGGACAAAAGTCCATGGGACACCTGAAAATTTCATCCCAAAATGCTGTGCTTCTGCAAACTTTGTTCTCTGTGAGCAGAATGCGACCCCCCACTCCCCCCAAAACAATGTTGTCTTGTGCACCAGTCCTTTCTTGTCGTCGGGCCAAAAGAATTTCGGCGATATTGAAAAACACCACCTCTACAAACCACATTGTTATGGGGGGAGGGGGAAGAAGTATGCGTGTAAAACTTGCTAAAATCTTGGGTGTCCCACGACTTTTGTCCCCTATTGTAGCCTGCCAACGTTAATTGTAACTAGTCCAAGGGTTTCCGTACTAGATGATTATTCAGCCAAAACCCTCGCAATACAGTTAAAAATAGCTGCCCAGTACAGATGAGGGTGATGAAATTTTTATCAAATCCTTTCATTCATAATTTGGAATATAACATTTGAATAATCCTGGGGATTAATCTGAAAAACTATGGTATTTTCAAATAATATTGGACTCTGGGCAGGACCTCTCGAAAATATTCAAACAATTAAAGATGGAAAAAGAGCTCATTTTATTGTTTTTCCAGATTTTCTGTTGACTGGCTAAAACAAGACTTATAAACTTTAAATGGTATACAAGAACTAAGTTCTGTTTGTGAAATGCATACATTAACTGTCTAAACTAAAAGGTTAGTTCAAGCTCAGGCAAATGGTCTACTCCCTTATCTCCAAAAAAATCATCAAGGTCATCAGTTGAAGAAGGACGTTCTCCACAATCAATTTCAATGTTCACCCCAAGAAGCTGACTAAACATTGTATCCTGTTCAAGCTTTCTTTCTGTACCTTCTAAAGCCTCTATTTGTTCATCAAAGTTTTCAATATCGTTAAAAAACTCTTGAATTAGTTTAAAGATAATCCTTGCAGGTTTTAGTGAGTAGAGATGTAATACTTGTCTGGCAGTGAAGATGCAACTTAATTTCATGAAGCCATGAAGCTTTTGAATTCCAAGTGGACTTATAGCACCTCCATGGAATGATATTTTAGACCTCTCCTCTTCCAGTGCAGACTTCATTTCAATTCTGTCAATATCATTTACTAATCTTGTGGGTTGAGTGTCATCAACTGGGCTATTCTTTTCTGCTGTTTGGCCACAAGTGGGAATTGATAGCTGCCATTTTCAGAACACTTGCAATCTATTGAGCAAGAGCTACAGCAGAAATGCTGGGGGAAAATTGGTTGCACACCTTCGTCAAAAAATTTAAACAGCCCCTTTCTCAAGCAGCCTTTGCCTTTGAATAGTTCACGGACATCTTTTGCACACTCTGACAATGGCTTATTTGCAGAAAGTGTGATGTCATGAGCTTGTTTGCCATCTGTTCCTGCACGGCCAAGCTGCTGGATGTGCCCTTCCAAAGATGTACATGGGGAAAGGCAATGAATGATGAATCGTACATCAGGATAATTAACTGCCATTCCCAGTGCATTGATTGCAATTACAATTTTTAACTTACCACCTGTTATTGAAAACTCTTTCTCAATCTGATCCTTGGCTGATTGCCATGACTTTGAATGATAGCCCCTATTAGCCAAATTTTCTTGTCATCTTCTTCAATGAAAGCATCTTTTCCAAATTTATTACAATAGATAACTAAGAACATGTGCAATATCAGTCATGACATTGCAGAAAACTATTGCCTTCTCACTTTGATTACCTTTATCCTTCACCAATTGAATGAGCCAGTCAAGATTTACAAGAGCTTCTTTCAAGCCCTTGACATGCACTGCAGACATTCTTATGTTCTCTTTGTTTGGGCTGACATTAAGAAAAATTGGTGATTTCAAATTTCAAACTTTCTCTAATAATTTTCTATTTGCTGTCCTGAGAGATGCAGACAAAGTAACAACTGGGCAATCTGGCAAAACAGCACGTAAGTCTCCTAATCTGCCAAAAGCTTCCCTAAATGGATGATCATTTTCTTGATCTTCATCAATCATTTTCTTGATCTTGATCAATCATTTTCTTTTTTCCTTTGATACCCCTGTGAAAAGCAGATTGAAAATTGGTGACAACAAATGTAAAATCTAATATATATATTCTACTGAGTCACGTGATGACGCACTTTCCTTGCCAAAAACAATAGATTCGACCCGAAACAATAGGTCGAACGCCTCAAAACAATGGGCCGAAACGGCGAACGAGGTATCCATAAAGCTTTTTTGTGAGGCCCTTAATCTGTCCTATTTTTAAGTGAGCTGTTCCTTGCCGGCTGAACCAGAAAGTTATCTATATGAGAGCTTACAGTTTCGACTAAAAGGTTAGGAAATTCTTCGTTAAAGTTCGCCTAATTGGCTATCACGAAAAAACTACAGTCTACGGTGGCGAAAATTCCAAATTCGCGTTGCGAACTCCATTTTCGAACCACGCATTCGCTGTTCACGTGACCCGTTTCGCCTTTTGCTGCAAGTTGATTGGCTCTTTTGTGACTTCACGAGAACAGTTGCGATGCTTTGGCCTAACGTAAACAAGCCCAAAGTTTTAATCAACAAATTATGATAAGGGATTATCAGGCGAGCGAAGCGAGCCAAGCTGTTGTAAAAGGAGTAGGCAGAGGCATGAGCGTAAGCCAATGCAGCGCACGAAGTGCGCCCTATCCGTCAATGCTTTTTGATAATGGTTAGACAGGCAAGCGTAGCGAGCTAACCCATAGTACGTGGGGTGGAAAGGGCCATGAGCGTAGGCGAATGCAGCGCACGGAGTGCGCCAACTACAGGCGAGCGCAGCGAGCTAGCCCATGGCACGTGGGGTTGAAAGGGGCATGAGCGTAGGCGAATGCAGCGCACGAAGTGCGCCAACGACAGGCGAGCGTAGCGAGCTAGCCCATGGTACGTGGGGTTGAAAGGGGCATGAGCGTAGGCGAATGCAGCGCACGGAGTGTGCCAACCGCAGGCGAGCTAGACCATGGTCGTGGGTTTGAAAGGGGCATGAGCATAGGCGAATGCAGCGCACGAAGTGCCCCAACCACAGTAAGATTTTCACTTGCCCCTCTCCGGGAAGCGAGCGAACACGAGCGCCCTCGGCTAGTTCAACTAAAAATCAATTATAATTATTAAAAACCTTTTTACAATGCTTAAAGTCTGGGCAAATAAGATGCTAGAAAGCTATGTATAAAAAAGTGTTCAAATTTTATGCCTACAGTAACTTTCTTCAAGACAAACATTAAACAACAAACTTACCATTCTAATACACAATGCACTTCATCTATTGCAATTTCGGAAATTAATTTCCCCAGATTACCATCTTTAAGCTCCTTAAACCATTCTCTCAATAACCACTTCTCTTCACTCCCGAAAGCGATATCAACATCACCCCTTTTTACAGCAACTTCTGAAATCTTCAGCAGCAGGAGCAACTGTTGCACTTCAAATTGCGCTTTTTGTTGCTTCAAAATATTCGTCGCTAAGAATTGCAGCTCTTATGGCAAGCTTATTCAGCAAATCCGCTTGATCAATCATGATGTATTGCGGTCCCATGCACTTTCCCACTGGATGTTCGTGTTAAAATTGATTTTTTTGTCTTATGTTGTTTGAATACCTTGTATGGAGATATTCTGTAAGTCTTCAATTTTTTTGGCCACGCCTTCCTAGAAAATGACCACGCCCACTTTTTTGCATATAAATTGCACCATTATATACAGTAAATGATGGCTGTTAGGAAACTTCATTGACATTTTTACTTAAAATTTCACAGAATTTACTACCCCTTTAGAATTATTGCCCCTCAATCAATTTGAGGTTGTGCATGGTTCAAATTAATAGTAAGAGGGAGCAGTAGTAATAGTAAGAGAGGAAGACCATCATCAACCATTGGAAGTGAAGATCAGGCAATGCCACCAAGGGCAAAGAGAGCAGCATCTGCTTACAACAATGAGAAATGTATATTTTGTCAATCTGAAAGCGAGAAAGAACTTCATCTGGTTCTAACAGCAAACATGGGGAACAGAATCATAACGATACTTAAGAATTCAAGTAATGCAAATTATCATGTCATTGCTGCCACGTTCCTCGAAGATTTAGATGTTCAAGCGTATGATACAAGATACCATTTATCGTGTCTTATAAGGGAAGAAAGAAAGTCATTTGCAAGTGATGGCAAGGAAAAGCTCATTATTGCGCGTGTTCTTGCTGATATCGAGATAGTCAACATTGTAAAGTTTTCAATTGACAGAGGAGATGCTTTAACCATGAATGACATAAGCCAGGAATATAAATATATACAACAGGAGAACAATGTAGCTGACATAGCTGACAACTATAAGAAACATATATCTGGTCTTCTAAAACAGAAAATACCGTATGTGCAAATTAATCCATCACATCGTCGTAACGAGAGTCACAGAGTTTCGTCACAGCGCACTGTGAGTGCAGCCCTGAACGAATATGAGGAAGCAGGAGATCCAGAAGATGAAGTTCAGACACTTATGAATGCTGCTATGATTTTACGAAGGGTCATTCAGAAGGACCAGTCATGGCGTTTCAAAGGTTCCTTTGATGATTTTAAAATTCCAGAAGAGCTCTACATGTTTTGCAGATGGGTTGTTTCGGGACACGAACGAACCCTTTCCGAAAAGAGAACACATTTGGTGGACAGGTCAGCATGCATTGTTGCACAGCACTTGATGTCAGCTTTTAAAACAGACAGGCAAATCAGATACCAAACTAAAGATGAAGGCTCTGGTTTCAAAACCCACCGAGAAACACCACTTTCTGTTGCCTTGCCCTTGGCGGTTCACAGCATTACCCGTTCTAAAAGGCTTGTTAATCTCCTAGAAGATCTCAGTTTGGGTCGAAGTTACAAAGAGATTATTAAAATGGAAAATGATCGATATTTGGATAAGCCTTTAAAGGATCAAACACGAGCAAAGCGAGCCAAAGGTACCCCTCCAATAAGGTTCCAAATTACAGGCAACATGGACATCACAAACATCAGTATGACTACTTTTGTCTCATAAACAAACTAAGGATGAGCTAACGTTGTTACTTCAAAAGAACATAATGAAAGAAGCCGAGTCGAGTCAAAAGATGATAGTATGTGTAGCTGGCACTGAAACAAAGACCAATAGGCCTGAAAGAATGGATGCAACCATGCTAAAGCATGATCATGAAGAAGCAGATACGTTGATACCTTTGCATTGCCTTGATGCAGCTAATTTCAAGCCTGGTTGCAGTATCGATGTCTTCACAGTGGATACAGACGTGTACATCTTGTTGATATATATATTTAGTTCCTTACCACCTTGCAAGATATACATGCATGCCGGCAGAGGAAAATCTTCTAGAAGCCTTGACATCGAAGAATGTTGCAGGAAGTTGGGGCTAAGAAAAAGTAAGGCACTCCTTGGGATGCACGCATTCACAGGCTCAGACTGGGGAGGCAAATTCTCGGGCATTACAAAAAGAAAGTGGATCAAATTGTTTCTGGCTTTGGATGACAGCGATGACATATTAGACGCCCTTGGTTCTTTGGGAGAATCATTGGAGGATCCCACCGCTAAAGCTATTAAAACGCTGGAGAAATTTGTATGCAGGGCATATTCCTCAAAAACCAAATGTGTTTCATTGAAGAAACTTCGATGGGAGCTCTTCCGTGCTGGGAAAGAGAGTGAAAAGCTGCCTCCAACAAAATCCTCATTCATCCCTCACATCCAACGATCAAATTACCTCAGCTATATCTGGAAAAATTGCAAGTCGCCTGAAATTAATGTTCCATCTCCTATTGGTCATGGATGGGAAGACAACGAGGAATTAATTACGCCGATAATGTGTCTTGGAAGTCCAGCACCGCAGGCCCTGCTAGAGCTGATCAAGTGTAGCTGTAAGGGTAGATGCAAGAAAAGACAATGTAGTTGTGTGCGAAACAATCTCAATTGCACCCCAGCATGTTTGTGTGGAGATTGCCATAATGAAGATGAAAATACAGATAAATTAGTTAATGACGGCGTTGATGGTGAAAGCGATTCAGATGAGAGTGATGACGAAGGATTTTAAATAGAAGTGTACGTTTAAAAAATAAAATTGCATGGATGTAAAATCATCTCTTCTGTATGTTGAATATTGACTGAGATTAGATATGAACATTTGAAAAATCGACTTTCAATATGAAATCACTGTATTTTTCGGCTGGTTCTAAACTTTATGAAAATAGATTTTTGTGACGTCATCATTAATGAACTCTATTGTTAAGATCTATCCTTTCCAATCTTCCTCGAAATGCGATAACGTCTCAAACAGCCTAATTGGTAGTGATTGTAGCTTATATTCTCCTTCCACTGGAAACCTGTCAGTGGAAATGTTGATGATTTGATCGGCACTTCACTGTTGACGACGTCATTATTTTGAAATCACAAAAACACAGGGAAGATTTGGTTTAGAAATTCGAAGACCAATACCATTAAAAAGAGCAAACTTTGAGACATAAAATTCACTTAAAGTTTTGATTTTAACACGGAAATCCAGCGGGAACTATATATGCAGACACAAGGGACCGCACTAATGGCATTTAATGGTGTAACAACCATTACTATTCTTTTCACTTTCCCTCTGGCTTTATGCAGTCCTGGAAGAAGTAGCCTGCATGAGACTCAACACTAAAGTCTCATACTAAAGTAAAAAATTGAATTGAATTCCATGTTCATCCTCATGTTGAGTCTGCAAAACAGTAAGCATTATCTTGTTCTGTTGACGTCACAATCCATGAAAAACTGTGGAACACCTATGGTTGGTCGATGCTTGCTTTCATCGCAACACGCTTTTCGCGTTAATTTATTTGTTCTTCTCGTGCGGTGAAAATGGCGGCCGATCAAGACGACAGTGAAGTGAGCTACACTTGGACAGAAGAAAAATTCAAAGATGCTTTAACCCTGCTTTATAATTATTTTGATGATGTGGATATGATTTAACCAGACCAAGAAAAGTTACTACGCTCTTATTTTAAAGGAAAGAAGAATATTTATTACACCAACAGGCCACGGAAATTCTCTTGTCTTTCAAGCCATGCCTCTGGTGGCAGACATGCTCGCAGAAAATGTAATAGGAAACAGCAACATCCTTGTAATAACCCCTTTACTCTCATTAATGCATGATCAAGTTGATTTTGTAAATAGCAAAAGAGGACTCTCTGCAGCAGCCTTTTATCAAGGCCAAACTGAGGAATTTCTTGAAGACATAGCTGACAGTGTTTACAGCATAGTGTATGCATCTCCTGAATCAATGCTTTCTTCACAGAGATGGAGAAAAATTATAGCTGGTAGTTGATTTGTGGGTTGCTGTGCCGGGATAGTTTTTGATGAAGCACATTGTATTTGCCAATGGTATGCAATTTAAATAGCTGTTTTTACCTAAAAGAGACTTGTGTGTATACCACACTGAAATTAGAATCAGCTGTGCTGTGTACGCTGTGTACACATAATTTTTTATAAGAAACTTGGCTCAAGCCGTAGTACTAAAAGTTTCTTAAATTTTCTATTGTTTTTATTTAAAGAAAAAAGTAGAACGAAATAATATATTGTTGTTTATGAGAAATCCTACTACTGAGGCTCTCATAGAGAGTTCCTTAGAAAATAATCTGTGTATTCTACAAACACGTTTGCCTGGAAACACGTTTGCCTGTAAACACCTTTTATAGAAACTGGTTTACACTTTATCAGAAAATTTGAATGAACCCAAAGCATTGAACAAACAATTTTCTATTGAAATTGAAGTTGAATGTGCATTTAGTCAATAAGGCCTACTGTAGTTGATAAACAAGAATAAATTTATGACAAATGGGCATAAGTGTATAGGCCCCCAACTTTTCGAGTTTTCGAGTCCCACTCTGGCAAAAAGTCCTTCCTGGAGCCATTTGTTTCTCTTTGTCTTTTTGGCTTTACCATTGCCACTGACTGGTGGTTTACGCGCACGAGTTAACTGTGTACGAAGTGAAGTCATTCTTTTTTGCACTTGACTCACTGAATTAAAATATTTCTGGATTCAACTTCATTTTTTTCCTGAAACGTTGACCTTCTTGTCCTTGACGATGATATAAAAAATATAAGCAGATGAACTCAAATCAACTTCAAACTTACCAGTAAGGCACAGGTCAGATGCAATTTCATTTAACGCAACAAGTTTCTTGGCCCTATCTGCATACTCGGCAGAATTTGTTTGATAAAGGCAAGGTCTTGCCTGCCACATCTCCGCCAGCCTTTCCTCTTTTTCGGCAGTCCAAATTTCTACAGTATCTTCCATTTTGTTTTTGCAAAGTGAGCTGAAGCACGTGATCGGAGGAAAGCTTCGAATTGGTTGGTGGAGTCGAATATCATCTTTGCTCCCCGCACACAGCACGATTTTTGTCTTTTGTCGTGAGCGATTGTCATCAGCGATAAAAATCTTTAATATCTGTGTCCGCACACTGCAGACTTTTGTCGCCAACGACAAAAATCTTCGTCGCCAGCGACCATTTGGGTGCCAACTAATGCTGTGCGCTGCATTATGCCTAATGCCCCGATGACAATCACAAGCAAATTGTATCGCCAACCCTCTTTTGCGTTAGCTGTGTGCAGGTCAGCCACCAGGCCTCTGTACTTAGACAGCTTTTCGGCTCTCGCGATTTCAAGCCTGGTATCGTGCGGGACAGTAAGTTCAACTACCGTGATGATCAAAATTGGCTTCTTGGTCCAAAACCAGTATGTCCCGGCGGTAGGCCTTGCAGTCTGGCTGCACCATGACATCCCATAGAATCCGTCCCTTATCACTTACATACTCCGGTTTTGGTTCGCATCGCTCACCACATAGCTGTTCGCCCATTCCCATAGCTGTCAGCAAAGCATTCAGTATGGGGATGAGGGCTTGATTGTGCCTGACTTTATACGCACTATGATGGTGTTTGGGGCAGGAGGATATGATATGTGAGACGATCTCAGGACTCTCACCACGCAAACGACTCCTAGGAAGAGGCGCCCCGGCAGCTCGCTGCCGATGGGCTTTAGTGAGGATCGCACCGTCCTGTATGGCCGTTATGAGGCCTTCTGTTTTTTGAGCAGGTTGTAATACCTGCCGTGAACGACTTCGCTAGATAAGTCCGCTTCCGCCTTTGCCTGAAAGTGTCTCTTAACTTGGGCTTTATACTCCGAGGCCCTCCTGTCCGGGTCATCTTCTCGGAGTTGCAGTCCTCGCTCGTCGACTTGGAAGTGCTCAGCAAGGCCTATCTGAGAAAGAACATGTCGGGCCTTCCCGATCATGGTCTGACGTCTCCTCTCGGGCCTGTCTGTCTCCAACGCATACATGCAACACCACAATCGTTCACCTATCTCATCGGAGCAATTTCCGGGGTACTCAACCAGTCCTAGTATGATAAAACAGTAGACCTCTTCAAGGAGTGGGATCCCTCTGCCTCCCAGCCTTCTGGGTAGGTAGAGTCTCGCAGTAGAGGACGCACCATCATGAAATGGGGTCTTCCGCAACTGGCCTCGGATCTGCCTGTTTAATGTGCACATGTCGCCCTTGGTCCACACCTGCGCGGCTATGTAGTACCTCATAGTCCCCGCTATTTTGCTATTGAGGGCCTTAGTTAAGTTGCAGCTATTTAGGTCGGTGTTGAGCAATTCTTTGACCGCCGCATTAACTCTTTTTACCACTCTGCGGCCAGTATCGCTTCGGTTGACTCGAAATAGCTGCTAGAGACCCAGATACTTGTAGCAGTCCTCCTCTTTGAGGAGAGGTATGCCGTGATGCGTAGCCTCCATATCTTCATGTACCTCAACCTGTGCCCGATGATTTCGGTGCGCTGTGGCACACTTCGTCAGGCCGAGTTCCATCCCTATTGCAAATATTTTGGGTCATCTTTGTGACGTCACAGCGTTAAATTAAAGTAACTTATACTGATTCAAGGTGAAATTAAAGTAACTTATACTTGTCAGATGCACGCCAAAATTGCATCAAACTGATCAGTACATATTTGGCTTTCATTTAGAATAAAAAAATTGATATGTCAAATTTTGTTGCATTAGCACTTTAAATGCTTTGTATTAACAAATTCCATGACCTGTTAGAATATAATTCTCATATGTCTTGTACTTTCAGTTGAACAGCCCAGAGAGAAGCTTGGAAAGCTTATAGTGTAGGGAAGATAAAGAAATATCAAATTCGCATTCACATTTAACAAATGAAGATGCAGAATTTTCTGATTTCCATGACAATGAAAGGGATGAACCATATCAAAGTATTGATTTGGAAATTAGTTGTCCCAGCATCATGAGCATAAACAATGACATGGACAGAGATGAACATGCTGAAAGTAGGGATTTGAGCATCAGTGTCTGGAGTATTCCAAGTATAAGCGCTAACAGGTATGTTCCGAAAGTCTTAGTATGTAACAGTGAATGGACCAATGAAAGTCACAGAGATCTAGCTATTGTATTGAAGATACAAAATTGTTGTACAATCTTAGAAGTAATTGAACTTTAACTATGCTGATTACTGACTCATAAGGGCCATTACTGACCTTAATTATTCAGGCTGACTAGTCATGACGGAGCTATAACTTCGGTAGAAATGCTTGAAAATCGTTATGATCAGATGGAAGAGTGGTGCTAGGAGTGTGGATATTTCAATCATTGAATGTTTTAAGGTAACGTTGTACTAATTTTAGTGAGATTTCAAACTCTGACAATGAAAAGATGATACCTGCCGGGGCCCCATATAAAGTCAACGCTTCAACTCCTGTGTTCTCGTGGACAAATGGAGCATATACAAGGGAGCAGCTTGTCAAAATCTTGCTTTGGAACATATCAAGATGAGTACATATGCACAACAACACCATTAAATGTAGCAAACAATGTCACTTTCTTGATTGACAACAACAGCTTGGAGAAAACTGACGACATAAAATGCCATGATATGGGTTCTTGCAAGAATAATGGTGCTCCGAAGTTCTATTTCACTACAGCTGAAGAGAAATGTGGTCAACTAAAGATCATTGAAAACGAGAAAACTTAATCTCTGGTGATGTGTATCTTCTCAGACGAACATATTACGTGAACCAAGCAAACCCTACTGTGCCCAAGACAATCTCATATTTGGAAGGTGGGTGGGAATTAATCGTGAGATATGATTGCGTTGTGATGTGTAAGATGGCATGGAAATTGAAGCTGGAGTGGAGCTCAAGTTTACTATATTATTATGTTTTTTCAGGCCCAGGAAGCTACAAAGCAGGATATACCTTCGTCCAGTATTTGTTTAAAAAGGAAGAACATGAGGTCGTCTGTCTCAAATCCCATGGGAATGCAAAATCCACGCGCCTTATATAAGAACAATGGTAAGCAACCAAGACAAGCTGAAAGCCTCTTTCCAGCACCGAAATGCAAAAGCTGCCCTCGACGAGGTGTTCCCAAGTGTTGGAGATGTGACTGGTGCAAAAAGTCCTGGACAACTTCCGCGTGGACCCTCTCAGATATACAGTATGCGACACACTGCAAAAACAGATTCGAGAGTAGGAAATATCCAAATTGCTGAGAAGAATAAGGACGAAGGTGTGGGTTACAGCAGCCTGTGGACTTTGCTGGACAGGGCTAAACGCGAAGAGGAGTCCTGTGATGAAAAATTTATACGAGAGTGCAATAGACCAGGCGGAAAATGGGGGTAGTATCCCCCGTCGGGGAAATAATTTAAATTAGGTGGATTTTGGTAATCTTAGGGCGCTGATTCCGAATATCGATGTTATACGGGCAAATTGGTGGGCGTTTTGCCTCTATTGCATGTTGAAATCTCGTTCTCATGCTAAAATAGGCAAATGCGTTTTCCAAAGAACTTTCTCGACAGAATTCCGTAAAACTGGGTAAGTAAGGGTAAATTGAGAAGATGAATCAAAAAATCGATCTTATATGGTCACAGCAGGAGTTTTTGGCCTCGTTTTTATGTCAAAACCTCATTTTCATCCAAAATAAGAAAATAAATTTGAAAGATTCTCGCTTAGCATTTTTATCAAACTGTATAGACCAGGACAGCTTTATATCAATGTAATAATGGGCATAATGAGGCCATTTACCCCACGTCATGTCACAATAAAGCTCGTTATAAAATATGAACATTGTGCAAAACTTTATGAAAATAGAAACAATCAAGCATCAAAAATGTTAATAATGTCCTGATCGAAATCACTTTCACTGTCTTCATCGTTTTCATCAGTGTCATCGGTTTCATTAGCATTATCGGCATTGTCCAACAGTAGCGTTGCGACATCATCTGGGTAGCATACATCACTCTAAACAACTGATCCCTCTTCATTCCATCCGTGATTAACTGGGTCGTCTAGATCCATCATTAAGCGATCTGCTTGTCCATACATCAATGCCACGTAATTTGCTCGCTCTATGTACAGCCTAAAGTTCGATTGACAAGGCGGCAACAAACTTAAATCTTTTATCTTTTTCTCATTCTCAAATTCTCAAATTTTCCAAAAATATTTTTTTTCTTGCATCGTTTACTGGCATTAATGTTTCTTTCCCGTAAAGTGCGCAAACGAACTTTTCTAATCCTCTTGCTAATTCTTCACTTGCTGCAAAAGTAGTTCCCAAATCTACAAATAGATTTACATATTCGGTTTTCTTGACAATTTTCTGCCAAAATGCTACTTTCCCTGAAAAAACTTGAAACGTTGTAATTTCCAGAAAGGGCGTGCAAACCGATGAGTGCTCTTCTCTTGTCGCTGTCAAGGGCCGAAGATGTTGTCTATGATCTTTCTACTCAATCCCGTTCCATTGTCAATCAGAATTTGGATGCCTGCAAAATCGTGGCCAGGGAAGAGAACTAGAACATCTATGTCTCCAGATGGTGACCTAATCATCACGGAATCCCTGACAGGCACATTTGCTGCCTTAACTGAAGCGATCAGTTTGGCGTCAGCTTCTTCGTGGTTGCTTTCAAAGCTTTCAATCACTACGACTTCGTTTTCCGACATTTTCGTACAGTTCTTTTCTTTGGAGAAGAAGATGGTCTTCCCTTGTAGGTCGCCCTTTCTGGAAACGACCACGTTTCAAGTTTTTTCAGAAAAGGGAAAGTAGCATTTTGGCAGAAAATTGTCAAGAAAACCAATATGTAAATCTATTTGCAGATTTGGGAACTACTTTTGCAGCAAGTGAAGAATTAGAGAGAGGATTAGAAAAGTTCGTTTGCGCACTTTACGGGAAAGAAACATTAATGCCAGTAAACGATGCAAGAAAAAAAATATTTTTGGAAAATTTGAGAATTTGAGAATGAGAAAAAGATAAAAGATTTAAGTTTGTTGCCGCCTTGTCAATCGAACTTAAGGCTGTACATAGAGCGAGCAAATTACGTGGCATTGATGTATGGACAAGCAGATCGCTTAATGATGGATCTAGACGACCCAGTTAATCACGGATGGAATGAAGAGGGATCAGTTGTTTAGAGTGATGTATGCTACCCAGATGATGTCGCAACGCTACTGTTGGACAATGCCGATAATGCTAATGAAACCGATGACACTGATGAAAACGATGAAGACAGTGAAAGTGATTTCGATCAGGACATTATTAACATTTTTGATGCTTGATTGTTTCTATTTTCATAAAGTTTTGCACAATGTTCATATTTTATAACGAGCTTT